>CAUYQV010053778.1:0-27565 GCA_963574575.1 Galagoides demidoff
CCATGGCATCACAGCTCATAGCAACCTCCAACTCCTGGGCTCAAACGAGTCTCCTGCCTCCGCCTCCCAAGTAGCTGGGACCACAGGCGCCCACCACAACGCCCGGCCATTTTTTGGTTGCAGCCATCATTGTTGTTTGGCAGGTCCAGGCTGGGGATTCGAACCCGCCACCTTAGGTGTACATGGCTGGCGCCTTAGCCAATTGAGCCACAGCCACTGAGCCAGAAAATAAGTTTTGATTCATAAAACAAAATTTGATTGGATGAAACAAACCATTGTTCTCCAAAATTTAATGTGTGCAGGAATTGCTTGGGGGTATTGTTAAAATGTGGATTCTAATTCCATCGCCTTGGAGTAGAGAAAGTTGCTGCCAATGCTGCTGATCATAATTTAAGGACTAAGCACATAAAAATTTCTCTAGTTGTAAAATACTACCTTTTTATTGCCATTCAAAGACCTAGATCTAGTCTATTATAAGGCAGTATTAAAGCATCCCATTTATAGGACTCTTGTTTTCGTAAGAGAGAATTGCACATAATTTAGAGGACAGTGAATAAAGAGGTCAAGTTGGTTTCTAAAGAGACTAAGGTATAAAACCATTTATTAATACATACTTATATGTAGGAATTTCACTTATTTCAATAGCAATTTCATTTTATTCTTTGAATTAGTATCATGTGGGAAAGCTATATATGTTATTTGAATGCACACATTTATATGTTTCTATATTCACTTACATATTGTAATACAGTAACAACTTTACCTTAAGATGTTCAATGAATCCATGAATCCAAACCTCCCATCTCTGGCCCTCACCTGCTTTATTGTTTCCTATTGCTGCTATAATAAATGATGACAAATTAAGTCACTTAAAACACACACATTTATACTCTTCTAGTTTGGAGGTCAGGAATCTAAAATAGAAACCCTGGAGGTTGAGGCAGGATGATCATTTGAAAACAGGAGCTTGCGGTTGCTGTGAGCTGGGATGTTGCCACTGCACTTTAGCTGAAGAAGCTGAGTGAGACTCTGTCTCACTAAAATAAAATAAAATAAAACAAAATAAGAGCTCAAGGCACCATTCCTTCTGGCCATGTTTGGGGTGATGTTAGAGGAGAAACTATTCTTCATTGCTTCCAGCTTTCGGAAGCTTCCTACATTTCTTGGTTTATAGCTTCTTCCTTCTAACTCCATCCTTAAAGCCAGCCATGTAGCATCATCAAATTTTTCTCTGACTTGCTCTCCTCTGTTTCTGTCATCACATCACCTTCTGTTTAACTCTGATCTTCCTGCCTCCTTTTTAAAAGGACCCCGGTGATGACCCTGGGCTCACCCAGATCATCCTGGTTAATGTCCCCAACTCCAGAGCTTTAACTTAATCACATTGGCTAAGCCTCCTGGGGCTATTATTCAACCCACCACACTTACTATATCTTCCAAAATGTTGATGGAAGTAATTCATTCTGAAAACTTTCAGATGAAATTTTTTTTTCATGTATCTCAATCCATGCCATGTCTAGTAATTATTGAAAAGGTTATTACATTTGATTATTAAATAATTGATCAGCACATTCAGAATTATGTACTGAGCAGCTATATATGGCAGGGTCTGGTCAACATTCTGGGAACACAGGGTGCAGCAAATAGATGTCATGTTTCATTCCATAAATGCATTGTAGGTGCTTCCCTCTGCCGGTGCCTGCTCTAGTTGTTGAGAACAGATGTGATCGATAGTAAAATTCCTTTCCATTTCAAGGTTATATATTGGTTGGTGAAATAGATGCAACATATAAGTCAGAAATTTGTCAGATAGTGATGTCTTCTGTGCAAATAGTTAAAATAAGTTGTGACAGATATTTTCCAGAGAGTCACTTTTGATTGCTTTGGTAGGGATGGCTTCTCGGAGCTGATGACATTTAAGCTGGGAGATGGATAACTTTAATGACCCAGCCATGCAAATATCATGTTTCAAACAGAGGTAACAGCCACTGCAAAGGCCTTCAGGGAAAAGAGTTTGGCCTTTTCCTCCTCAGAATCAGAAAACATAAAATGGAATGTCACTTTAAGTAAATATGGTGAGGATGATGAGTGAGCAAGTGGCCTCCTCAGAGGCAGCACCCGAGCCCATGTGTGTGCTGGCCGGCCTGGCTCTGTCCCCTGCACTCACCTCGCTGTACTCCTGCCCTCTCTGATCCCTCTTGTTTCATTCAGCCTTTCCACTGTGCCACCTCTCAGGACAGCTGATTCTTCTGCATTCTCAGGCTCCAAATGAGTCAACTCAGCTTTCCCTCTGTTGTTTTTACACATATTGACTCCCCAGTGGCAACCTGCTCTGTTCTCCACGCCACCTCTACACCCTTGTTCCTCTGTCCTTTCCTGTGACTCATGTCATATTGCCACACCAATCTCAGTGGTCATCACTGTTACTTCAGGTCCTTTAGTAACTTGCTTCCCAGAGACATGTTATACACAATGTATGTTGAATTATATTTCCTCATTCATGTGTTAAGTCCTACACCCCAGTTCCTCAGAATGTGGTTTTATTTGGCTGTCAAGTAGTAGCAGATGCAAGTTGTTAAGAGGTGGTAATCTCCATGGACCCTAATTCAATCTGATCGTGCCCTTATAAAATGGGAAATTTGAACACAGAGACACATACATAGGGAGAAGGCCAGGTGATGAGACACAGGCACACACAGAGGGAAACCATATAAAGACAGAGAAAGAACACCACTCACAAGCCAAGGGATGCCTGAAACTACCAGATGCTGGGAGAGGGGTCAGATACAGACCCTTCTGATGACTTCCGAGGGAGCAAGGCCCACATAACACCTTGACTTATCTGCCAACATCATAAAACAATCAACTTCTGCTGTGCTAAGCCATTTAGTAAGCAATATTTTGTTATAGAAACCCTGGGAAAGGAATTTACCATGGAAAGTCAATCCATCACTCACAGATCAAGCATATCAATTTTATATTTGTCAAATTTTCTAAAAATCTTAAATTTTAGCATTGAATTCTCTGGCTTCAATTTGCTATGATTTCAGCATTATGCCTTGGCTACTCTCTCGAGACATTTTTTTTTGACCAGACTTGATTTCTGTACCTTTATCCATTGATTCCCTCTCAGTGTTCAATTCTTTCCCTCTGTGGTCAATCCGCTGCAGCCTTTAATTTTTACCTGTGCCTTTCCTAGTAATTTCAACTTCTTTCTCTTCTTCCCTTTCTCTCTCTGATAAACCCTGATTCTGAGTTAACTCTACTTTTCACTTTTGGTCCCCCTTACTTGCTCATGGATAGAGTGGGGAGAAAAGTTGTCTGAGCCCACATAATTTTTCTTTGCAGTTCTTTATGCATAAAATATGTATACAGTGAGATCTACAAATACTATGCATACAATTGGGTAAGTTTTGATAAGTACATTAATTCACATAACCTACAGTCCAATAAAAACGTAATACATTTAAATACTCCCAGGTTTTACCTTATGACACTTCTCATTGAACCTACTCTTACTCTGAGGCAAGCAAGGTATTTTTATTTTCACAGAGGAAGAGAAATGAAGGTAATTCACGCCATGTATATATAGCTCAATTATTTTTATGCTGAGTGGTGTTACTCTGTATAAATAAGCAATAGTTTGATTCACATTTGTGTCGTGTCCAGGTTTTGATTATGATGAATGTAATTTCCTCATTCTGCATAAACAAGCTTTTGCATGAACATATTTTCCTTATTTCTGGATAAATAATTCAATGCACAATTGCTAGATAGTGTAGTAAGTGTATATTATTATAAGCTATTTGGGGGAATCTTGAGAGCCCATTTGTAAGAACAGGATGCCATAAGTCAGGTCGCCCACATCTCAGGGATGCTGCATACTCCAGGGCCATGGCTGAACTCTCCAGTTCATAAGGTAGATCAGACGTTGCTCCTATTCTTTCCTGCTCTGAAATAGTAATTAAATTAGCAGGTCGAAGATCTTTGCTAACTGCTTGGATATTTCATGGCAGTTTCATGATAGTTTGATGATGGCTTGTGTGCTTGTTTATTTGTCTGCCTATTTATTTGCGTTTTATTAAGGCTTTTCAGCAGACTTAATTATTTCTAGTAGAACTGAACATCAACATCAAAAGTGAATCCTTTGGAAGCCTATCAAGAGAGAGAAATGGCAAGAATACAGATGATCTTATGTTTATGATGGTTCGAGTTAATGATTTCTGTACTTTATGATGGATTTACCAGGGCACTCAATGCATTTTTGACTTACAATATTTGTGAGTTATAATGGCCTTATCAGGAGCTAACCTCAACAGTAAGTCAGAGAGCAACTATACAAATTTCCATGTGGACAGTTTCACTGGATATATTGGAGATATATAAATATACATATTATAATAGTTTACATTCCATTGGGTCCATGTGAGGGAATTTCTATTTCATTAACATTTTATTCCACTGGAATTTTGTTCCATTGGATAAATTGGTGGAATTTTTATTAATTTTTATCCATGTAAGGGCTTGTGTGTGGGAAAAAAATTAGCTGTAAGGAAGTTTCATATTCCATCTGCTCTGTGACTCTTTTCCTTTAGAAATAAAAAACTATGTTTATTTGAATATTTAACTCAAGACAATTAATTAAATTACCTTCCTAGGTGTTTTACTTATTTATTTATTTTTGAGAGAGTCTCACTTTTTCATTATCAGTAGAGTGCCAGGTCATCACAGCTCACAGCAACCTCAAACTCTTGGGCTTGAGCAGTTCTCTTGCCTTTCAGCCTCCCTAATAGCTAGGACTGCAGGCATCCACCACAATGCCTGGTTATTTTCAGAGATGAGGTCTTGCTCTGGCTCAAGCTGGTCTTGAACTTGTGAGCTCAGGCGATCCACCCATCTCCACCTCCCAGAGTGCTAGGATTACAGATTTGAGCCACCACACTCAGCATAGGTGATGGATTTATCAGAGAATGTCAACACAATTCTGAGTGATGGCAAACACACTTGTTGATATTTTCCCTGGAACTGGCTTAGAAATTAAACCCTTGGAACAATTAAACATTTACCTAATGTTCTAGATATGTATCTATTATATTATTATACTAAACAGAATAATGAATAATACAATGATCAATTTTAGCACTCATTTTTTCTAACCATAGTGTATCATTAAACAGAAATAAATGTGATTATTGAGTCAAAGTTATCTTCCCTTAATTCAGAAGTCTCTTACTTTTCTTCTTCCCAAAGTCTCCAATGCCTTCAAGTGAGTTAATTTGGTAAGATTCATTCTTTTCTTCTTCTTTTTTTTTTAATAAAATGTCATATATGGTTAAATTGTCGGCCTTTATACTGCACTAATCATAAAAAGAAACAACTATGGTTAAAATTTGAGCAAGTATGTCTGAGGTACTGAATTTCCCTTTTTCTTTTCTGTCTAATCATGCAGTTAATATAAGTCCTGCAAAGCTCTATACTTTAAAGAATTCCCAATGTCTTTCTTCTGATTGCATTGATAAAAATAGCAGACTGAACTGAAAATTTCTTCCAGTGTAGCGCCTCTTGAAAAAAGATCCTTTCTTTGATATTTCTTTAACAGTTGTCATTCTATCAGATTTTGATAAAAACCACTTATTCTGCATTAGTGGTAAGCCCCCACATAATCAGCAGATGTATAATACCATGGTGTCCTTGAGATTCTAATTGACTGTCAGTTACTCAGTTCCATTATCCTGAATGCCACATCTAGTGACAGTGCTTAGAAAACATTCAATTTTACTGATGCTCTATAGAGACCATCTGAGGTGCTGGAAATTGTTTTATGTCTTTTTTATCATCAATTTGTCATCTCTGTGGAGCATGGAGTCTTGTGTCCCCCAAATCATGCAGTTATAAATGGCATGCCAAAGACTTTAGGGACTACAGTTTGTTCTATAGTTGATAACAGTTTGTTGCAAACTATGAATAATTACAAGTGCTTCTGTAATTGCACATGACAGTATTTTGACAAAATCAATATATCAAATTATATACTTTTTATTTAAAAAAAATTGAATGTAGGGCGGCGCCTGTGGCTCAAAGGAGTAGGGCACCAGCCCCATATGCTGGAGGTGGCAGGTTCAAAGCCAGTCCCGGCCAAAAACTGCAAATAAATAAATAAATAAATAAAATTCATTTAAAAAAATTGAATATAAGACTTTGTTGAAAAACATTGCTCATGTGTGTTTCTTCATCTTTTTTTTCGGTGGGGGGGACAGAGTGTTGCTATGTTGCCCTTTGTAGAGTGCTTTGGTGTCACAGCTCACAGCAACCTCTAACTCTTGGGCTTAAGTGATTCTCTTACCTCAGCCTCCCAAGAGAGGCTAGTGCTCACCATAATGCCTGTCTATTTTTTTGTTGTAGTTGTCATTGTTGTTCAGCAGGCCCAGGTCAGGTTCGAACCCACCAGCCTGGGTGTAGGTGGCCGGTGCTATAACTGAGCTACAGGTGCCAAGCCGAGACATTTCTTCTTAAAAGATATTGAATAATTCTTCTTAGAATTGACAGAACTTTATCTATAATTTAAAATTAGAATTCAATTTCTTAAATATCTATTTTCTAACTTTTAAACTATTTATTTATTTACTTTATAAAGTCTTACTGTGTTGCCCAGGCTGTCCTTGGACTCCTGGGCTCAAGTGATCCTCCTGCCTTAGCCTCCCAAATAACTGAGACCACAGGCAGATACCACTGCATTCAGTGTAACATTTAAATTATTTTTAGAAAAATGTAGTTGTTGAATTTAGTGAATACTATAAAAACATCCATGCCTTTATTTTTATTAAATTTCAGCATTTATTTATTAAATAAAATATTTAGTACATTATTTATATTCAAATGAAATGTATTAATTTATTTGTTTAGGTGTATTAACCTCATTATGGATCATATAATCAATATTTATTATCTTACTATTATAAAATCATATTGTTTAAGCATCTCTTAATTTCTTATGTTTTTCAATAGACATTCTCATTTAATCCCACCTTAGTGATGTTTGCTTGCTTCCTAACCAACTGTTAGGCAAACATAATCTTTTACTTCTTTACTATTTGTTTTTTGGGGTTTTTTTTGCTATTTTATTTATAAAGATACAAAAACATTTAGCTCAATAACATCTTAAAAAACAGGTGTGCAATATCACAAAATTTACAGCTAAAATGACTTCTTGAAGATGACAGGACAGAAGCAGCCTAGACATTCTACTTTCAAGGATAGGATGGAAAGTTGCAAGTAGATGCTGACCTATGCATTCGCCTTCTTAGAATGAGCATTGTAAAGCATCAGAGAAGTGATGGGGGACACTGAGTGAAGGAGAAGAAGAGAGGCAGATCCAATTACCGAGATCAGAGGTATGTGGAGAAGGTGTCAAGAAATGGGGAGGGGACATTGGAGGGACCCAGGAGCTCCCCTCACCCATTGTAGACACTGCATATGTGTGGCAAGGTGTCCCTTACGAACACCACACCAGGTCTCTGTACTGATTAGGGAACTGTCTGTAGACTGGGCAGTAGCAAAGGACTGGAGAGCAGGTTCAGAAGGACCTGTTGGCTTCTGTTCCCAGCTAATTTCATTTTGAGATCTGTGGTCTAGAGTACTCAGTTTTCGCAGGGATTGTTTTCCTGCAACTTTATTTGCATCAGGCCTGCTAAGATGGGAAAGGAGCAGGGATAGCAGATATTCTCACACAGCCTGGGACTGGGAGTCAGAGTCCAGTGACATTGCCCCACCAGGGAATTTAAATAGAGCAGACAGTGCAACACTTGAGGAGTGTCAGTGGGACCTATGTGAGAAAATCACCCTAGACATATGGCAGTCTGGCCCTTATGGCACTTCATGGCACTGCACCTGTCATCTTACAACTACCATGGACCTGCTTGCCCTGAGTGCCCCTCCACTGAATGTCACTATTATACTATAACCAGGGTAGAATGAATGTCCATAGCTCTGATACTCTTGGCCACTTACTGTGTAGCCTTGCCTAGCAGCCACTACCATCACCATGGGGAAACCCAAAAAGAACAATCTCCCATAACACCCAGCTCAATGAGAAGGACTAACTCAGTCGCCTACCTGGGTTTCCCATAGTGGCCTGAGGTTCAATAAACGATTCTGCCTGAAGATTCCCCAGCACTGGCTCAGACTGTGACAACCACAATAGAATAAGAAAATAATAAACAGCTACAATAAAGACTCTGAGTGCATCTTCCCCTTTCCTGCTGGATCAGTCTTTGAAATAGGGCACAAATGCACCATGTAGGGATTGTCCTCCTTTGCACTAAGTAGGAGATTTCTTGCGATGGAGAGCAGTTGCACCACAAATTTATCTGACCTAAGCTTATAAAACAACTTTTAGATAAGAAGAAACCAACAAAAGAATTTTGGCAGCATAAAAAAAAAGTTAGGTTGAAAACCCCAAAAGATAATGGATTTACAGAGATAGACCCTAATTAAAAGGAAATTATCTAAATGTCAGAAATGGAATTCATAATATTGATAGCAATTTGAATAAATAAGATTGAAGAGAAAATTGGAAAAAAAAAAAACAAGAAAAGAATCCAGAAAAAGTTTGGGGAGACAAATTTACAAAATGAAATACTCACTAAGGAGAAAGACAACATAAGAAAAGATAAGAGAGCTGAAAATAATGAAAGAGTAATTTTGAGTATTTTAAAATACAGCAGAATGTTTCAACTATAGGCTAAACCAAGCAAAGCAAAGAAATACAGAGATGAAGCCTAGGTGTTTGAACTAATCCAGTTAGCCAAAGATACTGAGAAAAGAATAAAGAAGAATGAGCAATCACTCAGAGAAATATGGGATGACATAAAGAGAGACAATATGTGAATTATAGGTATCCCTGAGAGCAGGGAAGGAAAAGCAAAAAGCATGGAAAGTCTATTCAAGAGAATATTTAAGGAAAACTGCCCTAGTATTGCCAGCAACCATCCAGATATAAGATGGTCATCAAACACTGAGAAGATTCATAGAAACTGGACATATCAAGGACACATGCTCACCATCCTGAATGAAGGCAAAATGAAGAACATTCTCTATACTGTAAGAAGAAAGCAACAACTAACTTACAAAGAAAAACCCTCGTTCTAACAGCAGATTTCTCAGCAGAGACCTCAGAAGCCAAAAGACATTTGGGTCTCATTTATAGACTTCTGAAATAGAACAACTGCAACCAACATTTTTGTATCCTACAAAACTAG
The DNA here is from genome assembly GCA_963574575.1 of Galagoides demidoff. Taxonomy (NCBI): domain Eukaryota; kingdom Metazoa; phylum Chordata; class Mammalia; order Primates; family Galagidae; genus Galagoides; species Galagoides demidoff. The sequence continues at coordinate 9,258 of CAUYQV010053778.1, forward strand.
GTTTCATATGTGATGGAGAAATAAACACTTTTTCACATAAACACTAAGGAAATTTGTCATCAGTAGACCTGCCCTGTAGGAAATGCTGAAAAGTGTGCTATACATGGACAGAACACCAGATATCTGTTAACGTAAAAGCCACTAAAAGCTGAAGTGCACAGCTTTTAAAAAACAGGAGTACAAGGCAGAAAACAGAACTGCTAAGTATCATTCAACATGAAGAACAGAACTGTATCCTACATTTCAATACTAACTTTGAATGAGAACTGGCTTGACACATTACTTAAAAGATATAGACTGACTTAGGAAGAAATAGAAATCATAAACAGACCAATAATGAGCAGTGAGATTGAGAGAATAGTTCCAAAAAATGTCCCAAGGTAAATAAAAGCCCCAGACCAGGTGAATTTACAGCTGAACTCCACCATAATTTTTCTATGAAGAAAAATTTCACTTGTCTTACAGAAAGTATTCCATACCATTGTGAAGGAGGTAATCTCCTTAACTCATTCCATGAAGACAGAATCACCTTGACAAAGCTAGGAAAGAACACAACAGGTACAAAAGAAACTACAAACCAATATACTTTATAAACATGAGAGCAAAATTCCTCAACAAGATACTTGCAAACAGAATGAAACAGCACACTAAAAAGAAAATTCATCATGATCAGGAGGGTTTCACTCCAGGGATGAAAGGATGGTTCAATGTGTGATTCACCACATGAACAAGAACAAAAACAAAGACCACATGGTCATCAATAGATGCAGTACAAGCATTAGTTAACTTTCAGCACCTAAAATGAGAGAATATCGGACAAAAGAATAGTTTCTAGAATCTCCAGAGAACTCAAACAAATTAGTGTGAGAAAATGAAACAAACTCATCCAAATGTGGGTAAAAGACATGAACATAAGTTATTTTCGTTTAAAATATAGACAAATGATCAACAAACAAATGAACAAATGTTCCACATCATGGAAATGCAAATTAAACCCACAATGAAATATTATCCTACTTCTGTGAGAATGGCCACTAATAAAAAGTCAAAAAACAATGTATGTGGCTGAGACAATATGTATACGCAGTTGGTGGGACTGCAAAGTAATCCCTATGGAAAACAGTATGGGATTCTTCAGAGAATTAAAAGTAGACTCACCATCTGACCCAGCAATCTCACTAGTGGGTATCTACCCAAAAGAAAAGGAATAATTTCATCAGAAAAACACCTACACTTGAATGTTTATTACAGCACAATTCACAATTGCAAAGATATGGAATCATCCTAAGTGCCCATCAATTCTTGAGCAGATAAAGAAAATATAAAGAGAAACATATGGTGGGCTATTTCTCAAACACAATAAAGAATTAAGTAATGTCTTTCACAGCAACTTGGATGGAACTGGAGGCCAATATCTTAAGTGAAATGTTTCAGGAATAGAAAAGCCAAACACTGCATGTTCTCACTAATAAGTGGGAGCTAAATGTTGAGTACTCACAGGCACAAAGAGATGTAAAAGAAATTGGAAATTAAGAAGCCAGGGTATTGGAAGTTGTGTAAGGGATAAAAATTTACCTATTGGGTACTATGCATGCTGTCCTGGGGATAGGCACATTGAAAGCTCTGTATCCATGTAACAAAACATCTCTACCCCTTTAATATTTTTAAATAAAAATAATTCTTTCTCTACAAAATATTCATTGTAAGTTATTTGTATAATTAGTACCAAATTGTGTTTCTTTGGTAGCAATTTGTGTGTGTCTGTGTATATAACTATGCACGGACTGTGCCTGTGTCCCTTAGAAAACAAGTGTCAGGTGAGTAGCTTTGTCTTCTCGTTAAGTTTAGCAAAATAATCTGCACAGAGTAAACATACTAAATACTGGGAAATAAATAATGAATGCACATCTTTACAGTGAATTATAAATATTCAAATAATGAAGATATCGTTGTATAATTATTGTTACCAATATACAAATGTGACTATAAAATATTTCATATAATTTAATATATATCATTATTTTTGTGAAACAGAAAAAAAGATGCAATTTTTTAAGGTTCAATGTTTTCAAAGAGCAGAAACTATAAAAATTCAAAATATGTAGTTAAACAGAAGACCTTAAGGAGGATATTGAAATTTCCCTGAATAAGAAATGGTCTTGTTAGTACATAGGTGCATTAGTCAAGGTTCTTCAGAGAAACAGAAATATAAGGGTGTATATACATACACACACACACACACACACACAGAGAGAGAGAGATATATGAGGCCTATCTGGAAAGTATCCAGCCATGTAATATGGAAAGTAGAGACATTTATGGCTGGATACTTTCTGGAAAGTCCTCATACATGCACATTGGTTCATGTTATGGAGGCTATAACGTCCCATGATCTGTCATTATCAAGGTTGAGATGTAGGAGAGTTGACGGTATTTTTCTGTCTGAGTTGAAAGGCTTGAAAACAAGTGAAGCCAATGATTGTAAATCCCAGTCCAAGAGACAAGATTTCCCAGATCAAGCAGTGAGGCAAGATAAAAAGGAAAATACTTCTTTCCTCCGTCTTTTGTTCTATTCAGGGTTTCAGAAGACTGGAATATGTCCAACCTGATTAGAAGTGCAGTGTTTCATATTGAGTCCACTGAATAAAACAATAATCTCATCTGGAAACATGTTCATAGACACATTCAAAACCAATATTTAATCTGGGCAACGTGTAGCCCACTCAAATTGACACATAAAATTAACGGTTACCATAGAAGACTCTCAAACCCTAAGAGATTTTAAACACCTTGCGAACTTATTGAAATGCGTGCTCTTCTTTTCATTGCTGTGGCAACATCTCAACTATTCCAAATAAATAAGTCTGGGATAAAGTCCAGGGACCTACATTTTAAACCTTAGATGATGCTGATAAACATGATCTGCAGTCCCACTTGAAGAGGGAGTAATTTAGATCCACACAGTTAATAGCCTTTATTTGCTTGTTTGTTTATAATTTATTTCCATTTCTTTGGATAGGAAAGTAAGATATGCTAAGTATTAAATCACAATTGCATAAAATTAACTGTAATACATGCACTACTACTGTAATAATTTTGTAGCCACATCCCGTTGCTAGTGCAGTAAGCTCAAGCCTTGCAAATATCTGCTTAAAACGCCATGCGACACTAATCATCTCTGCATGAGCAGTTCATCTCCCCAGCAAATTGCTTCTAGGTAGTAAAATGTGCCCTTTCCTGGTTCCTGCATATTTTTCATTGTGTTTAATGCAATACAGTAAGCCCTGGATAACACCAGGGGACCCACATGAAATGCCATTAGTGATACTAGAAGTGTTCCTTAGAAGCAAGGGAAAGTCATGATCTTACAAGACAAAGCTTGGTATGTCCCATAGATTGAGGTCTGTAGCTGTGGTTTTGCCACCATTTCAGAGGATTCCTCTTATAAACAGATGAAGTAAACACTTACAGTATTGATAAATATTGTACTGTACTATAAATGTATTTTCTCTTCCTTATGATTTTCTTAATACCATTTTCTTTAGCTAACTGCATTGTCAGAATACAGTACATAATGCATACCGAATGTGTGTTAATTGACTACTCCTGTTATTAGTAAGGCTTATGGTCAGGAGTAGGCCTTGAGGTCAAGAGTAGTAGGCATGATTTGGGGGAGCCAAGAGTTATTCTTGCACTTTGAACTGCACGCAGATTAGCGTTTCTAATACTCGTATTGCTCAAGGATTAAATGTGTCTGATTTTTCCTAGTTCTGATTTGGACTCTAATCTCTGCCTTCCTTCCCAGACTCCTGCTAACTTAAACTTTCAGTAAATGTTCCCACACCTGTATTAACTTGTCTGAGGGATTTAAGATAAAAGACATACACATGAGCAGAACAGAAGGGAAAGGAGACAGCTCTGACAGGTGATAACAGGGACTAGGTCAGGAGTGAGAAATCACAGACAAATGTCACCGACTGTTCAAGCATCATGAGAAGCGTTGGTAATAATAGCGGAAGATTTTCAGCAGGACCCGGGAGAGACACAGAGGCTATTTTATTTAGATTAAGAGGATACGGTGACTATAAATGGAGGGGTGGGAACCCGAAGGGTTATATATATTTGAATAGTAAAAACATTTTTTATGTTTTCAGCGTATGTGGAATGCTAATAATCTGAACAGGTGTGTATGTTTCTTAATTATTTTAATTAAAACATTCTTAGAATAGTGATTCTGATTGAAACTGGCAGATAAAACTGAAAAAAGGAATCGTAAAGAATGACAATTTGCTGATCCAGAGTAGAGCAGCTGCTGCAAATGAAAATTTTACAACAAAATTCAGAACTATGGAGGTGGTAATCAGATGAGATAAAAAGACCCACGTAGAAATCCATGAATAAAATACATAAAAGAACAGAACTCCAACCAGTCTGCTTTTTTTCCCCTGTGTTCTAGGTACAACCTACCTGACTCGAAAGGAAAGTTGCTTAACTAACTTCAAGGATAATGTGAAGGTTGATTTAGACATTGACTCTGACATTGAAATTGGAAAAATGATTTGTTTTGTAACTCTGCCAGACATAATTTGGGGGACGTGGATGTGAGATGTGTAGGCCTGATAAAACCTCTGTATCACAAATTCAGAAAGCTGCAGCATGATTATGCCCAACAGATTTATCCAGAGTGTAAGTAGTTTAAGAAAGAAAGAAGATAATGTTTGAAACTTTGATGCCTAGTCAGAGAATTCACAAACTCAGTTTTGAACTGTTAACTGGTGAGGATAGGAGAACACGCACTGAGAAGTAGTGATGAGAAGTTCTAAATTGTTTATTTGGTGAGGAACCGACTCTCTTGATCTAATGTCTGGCAGTTTCTATTCATTCCTCCTCTTGTCTACTTTCTTTGCGTGATGCAGGTCAGGCAGCAAACTCTATTGTATCCTGTGCATCTGGTAAGCGCATCTTCCCTTCATTATCACATCTCGTGTGTTCAAACGGTATTTGATGTATGTGTCAGCTTTTGAACCCTAAGGATGAATCTAAAGAAAAATTCAAACAACACTTTGAATTCACATCAAATCTACACGTATATTTCAAAAGACCAACTGATCAGAGCTTGCTAAATACCACAGAAAACTCATTTTGAATGAGGGGAAATAATTAGCCCTGGAAAAAATTTGTCCCTTATAATTGAAAACATAAACAGTTGTAAGAGGTTCATTCATTATGTTCTACCCTAATTACTAACAGCTACTTCTGATCAAATACCTGCAGAGAGCTAAAGACTGCCATCATTTTGCCTCACTCAGTTGGTTAGTTTGTATTTTCCACCAAAACTATTTTTTTAATTTGTTTTAATTTTTATAATAAATATATTTATGTCAAATGAATCTTCATTTTGCCATCACTGCTTCTTCAATTAGCTGAGAATTTTTCTTTCTAATCAGAAACCAGGAATAACAAAAATGGAGAAATTGGAAAGCAATACAAGGCACATTTCTCCATAATTTAACATAATTTTCCTTTACAAATGGAAATCAAGGAAAGAATCAAATTAACATGTAATAACTTTATTATTTTCAGAATTACTAATTTAAAATAAATATTTTTAAATGGCTTAAAATAACAAACTAAAAATATTTTCTTTGTGATCATTACAAACTTTTTCCTACTTTGGTCACAAAGAGCAAAGTCCTAGTCAACTAAATAGGTGATAAATCTTAAGAGAAAAAGTCACTAAAAATTAAAATGTTGGAATATGCAAAGAATATTTCAATCATATTTTAGTATTAAAAATTAATACCAATCACCTTCAAATGCACATCTCTAGTTACCCTACAAAAATCTCAGGAAAGTCTCATTAAATTCTGCTTTTAATCTTTTGTTTGTTGTTCAATGATATTAAGAAAACATTCTTGATTAAGATTTTCTGAAGTAGAACTTTCTGTGTGTAAAATTTGTGAGTAGAATTGGTGGTGAGAAATAGATCACAGAATTAATATGCCTATGGGTTAACTTTTACTTGGGACAAGTTAATAGAAATTACCTTTAAAGATGTAACAATAGTACATCCTCAAAGGTACTCAACTAGCATTGCTCCAGTTGGCCGGTTGCATGATGAGTTGACCTTGTTCTATAAGATGGTATGATGAGTCAATGAATAAAGGATGTCGAAAAAGATAAGCTGTTAGTCAAGTAATGCAAGGTCCATAGGTTTTAATCAAAGTTTTCTTTTCTTTTATTTTTCAATGTTAAATCAGATATTTTTAAGGATTGGTTTAGCTACAGCAGTCTGAGACATTCTTTCCTTTCTACTTTATGGTTTTTCTGTTTGATACAATAAAGTCTATAAATACTTCAAAGAATCCATAGCTTTCACACCATAAAGTTAATGTTTATGTGACCACATATTCATGCTTAAAATAGCATTTTTTACATAATTAAAATTCTCACAGTAATACTTATTTCACAGCTGCAATTAGCCAGTAGGGTTTTCTTGAATTTGTAGTTTTGCAATTCAATTAAAATGAATTAATTCATGAATGCATGTGTGTGTGTGCACAGGCCTGAGTGTGGAGAGAGGAGTATTTTGTGCTTTATCCAGGCATTTTTATGCTAGCACTGATAGGGCATTTAGCAAGTTGAGAGAATTTATCCTAATAATTATAGATTCTCACACATCTATATCATTATTTTGTGTACATAAATGTATTTTTCCAAATATTACAGTAAATATTTATTTTTAAGTATTACAGTGAATGTCATATTTTTGAATTAATAGTATTTGAATGAAATTTTTTTTTAATAACACTTGTTCAACTTATGTTGCTAAGCATGATTTGGCACTAGGCATGGTCAACAGGCAATTAATAAAATTAATGAAAAGCTAGTAAATCCCTGCACTTCTGATGCATGTATTCTGCTTCAGCGAGACAGACATTAGCACAATCAATAATAAAATGCAGAGTATATTAGCAACCCTGGATGCCAATGAGAAAAATTAAAGCTGAGAGGTGGGACATTAAGGGTTGGGGACTATTTGCACTTTAATAGACTAGGAAGCAAATACTCACTGAGTTGACAGTTATCAAAGCTGTAACGGGGTCATGGACAATAGCCAAATTGGTGGATATTTGAAGAACACCACTTATTCTTGGCAAGAGACCTTATATTGTATTTGTAGTGAGGGAAGAACAGAGAGAAAGCAGGAAAAGTCAGAATAAAATGAGCAAAGCAAAGACAGGAAAAGTCGTTTGAGAGGTAACAGTATATCTTGGAGGAGTCCGATTGTGATAACTTTTTAGGAAACAGTAAAGGGTTTAGATTTTAAGTCCAAGTGACAGGAAAGCTAGTAGAGAGATTTATGGCAAGGAGCAACATAGCTGAGGCCTCTGATGAATCTGGACTTTGATATTCTGGAATTGAGAAAATATAGGTGTGAGTATGGTTTCCTATTCATATAATAAGCGCCTGTCTGTAAGTACAGTGAGCCAACCTTGGTTAAAATGCTGTAGAACCTAGAAAAACAGTGTGCAGCATAACTCATGGTATGTCCACACTGGCCAGAGTTCTATTGTGAAAATTCTCAGCATTACTGAGAAAATATTTCCATGAATGGAAAGAAGAAGAAAAAATTTTCAAAACTTTAGCATAAAAATAGTCTCACCTCTTTGTTCCAACCATAAGAAAATTTATCTTCAGATGTCTGTTCATAAGCAGATATTTCTTCTTAGACTGCAAACTCCATCAGTTATCTTTTCATCCCCAAGACACCACATTAATATGGATCCATTTATTGACTAGATTCAGTCATAGGTCATCTACACTTTTATTTATGAATCACTGTGCATTGTTATTAAAAGCAGCTGTGAGTTGAGCTTTGGCATATTATCTGAACAATCCCTGGTATGTCAATGAGAGAGCACTTGATAATTCTACATTGACAATAAAATTGTTCTCAGTTCTTTGCAATGACAGATATTTTTCTTCTTCCACACGTTATAGCTCTTCTATTATTTTGTAGAAAATAAGAGTGAAGGCTATTTAAGTATGAGTGAGCTAAAAATATTAATAATATTTTCACTTTGCTATCTTTCTCCATGCTTCTCATGATGTAAGAATAAGACATTCTAAGCCATTGGATAGCCTCTTTAAATGCTCTAATGTTGTATATGGTTGCATTTTCACCTTTTTTTCATATGTATATTTTTTCTCCCTATGCTTATTAATACAGAGAGGTTATGTTTTGACTGAATCCAAACTTCACAGAACAAATCCATTTATTAAAAGGATTTTTCCTGTAAAATTTGGATTCAGTCAAAAGTCCAAGGATCCAGAAGGCCACACCCCTCTGTTAAGATTTCTCAAGGGATAACATGATCATATTTTATAGTAAGAATATTGTGAATTAATATTTTCTTATATAATGCTTACATAAGAAACAAATGATCTATTGTTTGGAAGACTGTTCCAATGCAGCTTTCAGAACAGTCAAAAATTCTTGCTAATGTGAGGGGAATACTAGGTGTAAGACTGGAGTGTTTGATTATTTTATTATCATATTTATTTATATGACATTAAACTGAGTTTATACGTTGGAGAACATTTAGAAATATCTAAAACAATAAAATCCCTGAAGCAGTGAGATCAACCAAACTAATACAGATTTTGGGGGAAAAATAAAAAAGAAAGATTTGTAAATATATTTTCACAAATCTCCAAACACTTGGATATTTTCACATTAACACATTTATATGTTTGGATATTTATATGCATATACAATTATTCTAATTTATAAACAAGCCATAGTTTTCATACATATGCTAACATATAATCCATGACTCATTATTCTCCCAAAATTCACACTTGTTTTCCATATCACGTTAGTTCTAACAAATGAATGAATAGTAATCCAGCTTTGTCACTGAAAAATTGTGCAATCTCAAGTAAATTATTTATTCTGTCACTCAGTCTCCTCAATAAATAAAATGGAGGTAATGATAGCATGTATAACACTGACTTTTTATGAGTGTTAATTATTAATATTATTATGAAAAAGTCCTTGGAATTATATTTGGCATGTAGTAAGCTTCTGTAATGGTTAACTGTTATATTTACCTCTGTTGAGCTAAAATAATTAACAAAAAGAAAAGAGCTATGTGAACCAGTCTGTTGTATTTCAAATTGTATATAAAGCCAGCACATTGTACCCCATAGTGTGCGTTAATGTACACAGCTATGATTTAATGAAAAAAAAAAAAGAAAAAAAGAGAGTTAAGACAGCTAATCCTTTGTACAGGTGGAGGTCACTGCCTTGGGGAATTAGGGCTGTAAATTCCAAAGAAACTGCCGAGAGTAGCCAGGTCCTATGGAAGAGGGAGACAAAATAAGCATATTTTCATAGATGTAAAAAAAGTTTTTTGTATACAAAGAAGAATGTATCCAATAACAATGCAGATTCTTACCAAGTAGAATAAACTTGATAAACTATGTGGCACAGGAAAATATATATTTATTTTTTAATATTTCTGGGTTTTATATTTTGTTCCATTGATATACTTGTCTTTCTTTTCTTTTCTTTTTTTTTTTTTTTTTTGCCAATATAACACTATTTTGATTACTATAGATTTATCACAGATTCTCAAGTTAAGTAGTGTTAGTCCTCTGACTTTATTCTTCTGTTTCAATATTGTTTTAGGTATTCTGGGTCTTTTGACTTTCCATATAAACTTAGGCACCAATTTCTCAACATCCATAAAATAATTGGAATAAACAGGAAAGAACTGTACAATTTACTAGCAAACATTGTTAGTACTAGAACCTGTCAGTATCTCCAACTAAAGGGATATGTGTCATCTCACTGAACCATTTTTCCTTGGCATCTTGTCAATCACATTTCGGCAACTCATTGACAACAACCAAGGATTTTTTTTAAGCATTTTTAAACTTCACCTTTCCTGTAAAACAGTTGGTTTTCTATAAGTATTTTGGGAAAACATTATTTAACTGATCAATCTTTTAGTTTATGCATTAATAAATAAACTATTAATTTATTGATTAATCTAAGTCAATAAAATTTTTATAATGGATTATTTGGAGCCATACTGTAGAAATAAAAAAAAAAAGTAATTATGTAACACATTGTCCCTCACATATGCTGTTATTTTCCTCATATATTTTTCCAAATCTAATTCTTTAGTTTCATCAATATGTGTATTTAGACAAGTATTAAAACTCCCTATATTATACATTTCTAGTAATAATGGTTTAAAATTACTCATTAACAAAGAATCATTCTATTCTATCCAACAATTTATTTCTATAAATTTTGTCATTCAAAATTAAAATTGTCATTATTTGTCTCATTTTTTTTTAAGGCAAGACTGAAACAAAGTTTATTGAAGAACAGAAAGATAGGTTTACAGAGTGAGAAAGTTTACAAAGCAGAATACATTTATTATACACAACTAACAGACCTCCAATTGCCAGGGCAAGTAGGCAAAGAGGCTTCACTTAAAATATTAAATTCTTTTTACTTTCAGCAGTTAAAAACTTCAGGGGTTTAAATTTTATTATTATTATTATTATTATTATTATTATTATTATTTTGTAGAGACAGAGTCTCACTTTGTTGGCCTCAGTAGAGTGCCATGGTGTCACAGCTCACAGCAACCTCCAGCTCTTGGGCTTAGGTGATTTTCTTGCCTCAGCCTCCAGAGTAGCTGGGACCATAGGTGCCTGCCACAATGCCCAGCTATTTTTTGTTGCAGTTTGGCTGTGGTCAGGTTTAAACCCACCACCCTGTGTATATGGGGCTGGCCCCCTACCCAATGAGCCACAGGCAACACCCAAGGGTTTAAATTTTAATAGGTAATGTTACATTATTTCTTCACTTTAAGTAATTATTTCCTTTTTGAGCATGTTTAATTTCATTATTTATTTCAATAGATATTTTAAGGAACTATCTTTAGCATTTGAAATATACTTTTGTTTACTTCTCACACTTCTATTTGTTATGTGATTCTCCATTTCATGGTAGAAGGCTTACATTGTTCTTTTTTTATCTTTTTCTAAATGTATACATATACATTTACTATATATATATACACATATAAAATACATTTTCATCATACAATTTTGTATGAAGAGTACAGTTTTGAGTACAGTAAAGTTTATAATATAGTTCTAATTAAAATTTCCCTAAATATTTATTTATTGTGATTTTTAAAATTTTATTTATACAGATTTTAAATTCTTGGTTTTCTTATTATTGATTTTTATTTGGACTATGTGTATTAATATTTCTTGAATTTTATTTAGATTTGTGGCATTATATAATTATGCTTATGGTTTTTTTATGTAAGTAAGTATGATAAGAAAAAAAGATGTATTATTTCTCTGCAAAATCTCAATAGAATATAAAGTTCTGAAATATAAATGAATAGTAAAAGATGTTTTAGTCACTGTATTTCACAAGCCTCTATTATTTTCTCCATGAAAATGACATCTTACTTTAACAGCTTAATTCTTTGAACTTTTCTGATATATAATAATGCAATGAAAGTCTTTTAGCAATTTTGCTGAAAATATCTGTATTTAGATTATTTATAAAGAACTAAGATTGCTATTTAAAATAGGATCTCACTCTGCTGCAACCTCAAACTCATGGGATCAAATAGTCCTCCTGACTCAGGCTCCCAGATGCCTGGGACACATGCCACCATGTTCAGCTAATTAGTCTATTTGTTATAGGGATGAGGTCTGGCTATGTTGCTCCAGTTGGTCCTGAACTCCTGATGACCTCAAGCAATCCTTTCACCTCAGATTTCCAAAATACTAGGACTACAATAGTGATTTTACATGTGCTACAGATATTTCTTTTCTTTCTTTCTTTTTTTTTTTTTTTATCAACATAGTTTAAGTGTGTTGTGGAAATTTAACTATAGGTTCAAATGTGCCATGAGATAAGAAAGGTTGAAAAAGACTGGATTACAGGCATGCCCCACCATGTATAATGAAGAACTAAAATTTATGAATTAAAGTAAGAATACTTGAGTTTCCATGCAGATTGTTTAATCCCTTAAGTCTACTGATCAACTACATAGTTGATTTTATTTTTGGTAAAATATTTGAATTTCTTTAGGATTATTTTTGGGAGATTTATTTTGTGCCTTGTTTGAGCTATGCTTTTTCTTTATTTGACTTTGACAAGATATATGGGTGTTTAAAATAAACGACCACCTCTGTCTTTGTAAACTGACTTCAAACAGGGGAAGACCCTCATCAACCAGCCCAGTTACAGATTCTGAGGGCCTCCCAAGCCTTTTCTGTGGACATATTTTCTGTGGATTTGTTAATGTATATTCCCAGTTGCAGAGACTTTGACTTTTTCTTTCTTCAGGTGCTCAGATTTCCTGCTCCCTCAGGTGTCTATCTGTCCTACTGTGGGTCCTCTGACTCTGCTGTCTGCCTCCCAACTAGTTTTTCTTTTTACCAGCCCCCAAGTACATAGAGTATGCTAAGTCCTGTCAGTCTCCAAGACAGGTGTGACAGAAACCATGCTTCGTGGAACCCTCTGAAAATCTACAATTTGGGACAATCCCCTTTTCCCTATTCCCTACTCTTCCCTCCCCATCTGCTCTTGGGGGAGCTGCCCAGCTGTACCAACCCTTGTCTGCTGACAGGTCTTCTGAACTTCAAGCCCCCGGAGCTCTTTCTTGTTCTTAAAAAGGTCCCCTTGGGGATCCCTCAAGAAGCTGGAATCGGACACATGCTTCACTCTATCCTCTTTGTCCATGAGGAAGAAGATGGGAATTGAGTTTTCTCCCTTGGCTGGATTCTGAAGCCAAAGGGAGGGGCTTTGGTGAGTAAGTGCATGAAATTCCTTACAAACATTGATGCAGCTAGTTTTGTAATTGCTTGGGATGCAAAATCATCTTGCCTCGCTTCTAAAGTTGTCACAAAAGGTGCATATATTGTTAAATCTATGTCTCCATATGGGGGTGGGGGTGGAGCGTCTGGAGCTTCCTATTCCACCATTTTACTGACAACCAATGGCTATTCTTAAATCAGACTGTTCATGCTATATTTTCTCCTAGTTAATGTGGTTGGAGAGAAACATCGCCTACATCTATAAGTGTGTGAAATGAGAGAGATGATAATGAACAGGTTACTAGAAGGAGGAGGGAGAAGTAGAGGAAGAAAAAGAAAGAGATGAAGGAGAGATAGAGAGACTGACTGAGAGATTTGGGAGATTTCCACCCGTAAAGGGAGGAGAATAACTTCTAATACCCAGCCCAAAAGGTTAAGAAATCAGAGAATCAGGCAGATTTTACTTCTAGGGAATAATAGAAAAACACCTTAAGTTACTGAAACTGGCAAAGAATAGCACAATTTATGAGCACAAACACATCTTGTTTTTTAGGAATGTTCTATCACCAATTAAAAACTGAAAGAATAAGAGCAAATCCTTAAGTATTGGATGAGAACCTAGATTTATAGCATTTTCCCTGACCAGAAATATTTCAATAAATAGGGATAGAAAGCCTACCAATTAACATTTTTATTGTATTTGTAGCCAGGGGTAACTGTCAGATTTTGCCATTATAATAACCAATATAAGTTTATTTCTTAATTTTTAGGCTGAAATTTAAACGTATAGAAGTTTATTTTAACTGGGAATATATGAGAAAATACAGTGGATATAACAAGAAGCTACACACAGTAAAGTTGTATAATAGTAGTGAAATTGTTGAGAAAGGAAAGATTTCTTAATATTCTGATACTTTTCAGACATTAAGACTCTAAAAGTAATGGTGCTGTTACTTAAAAATAAAATATAATGAGATTAACCTTTATCTTCTAGAAAAGATTGCTTTTTTAAAGAGCAAAGACTTTAGTTTAACATTAGACTGTTTGGCCATAATTTTTACTTCTTGTGATCTGAGAGCCAGATGGGTACAAAGATTGGAAATTATATTCCCCTTTAATCTCATCTTATTGTTTGCTGCAAAGTGTTCTTAAAATCTCTAAACCCAGTGATATTTACCTCAAAGCTTAATGAGATTTTAGTGGTATCAGAGTTTGGCCTCATGAGATTCATAGTAATTATTTTAAAACATAGTCATTTGAATCTTTCTTCAAGTTTACCATCTAAATGGTACGTTGTATTTTAGGTAGGAAAGAAGTCAACCTCCAAAACTTGACATCAAAAAGTTCACTGGATGAGGTGAGATCTCATGGTCTCACTGGTCTCAGGGGAGATCAATTGATATCATTCCCATATTCTGTTCAGCAATGACTAGGAATGCTGAATAAAACAGAGAATATATTAGATAGTCACCCTTAAGTGTTGAGCCGTTGAGGACTGTAGATGTCACAGAAACCACAGAGGGGAGAGCCTCATGGAAGTCCTCTGATTTTTTGCAACCATTTCACTCCAGGAATTTGCAGAAGGCTGAAAGTTTGAGCACAGAACTAACTAATGAAAAGGGACAGAAAAACCAGCAGAAGTCTGGAGGAAAAAGGGATCCTCAGGGACTTGACTAGTCTGTCTCTCAGAATAGTTGCTGAATTCCAGCAAAAACTTCAGCCTATACTTAATAAGATTCATGATTTAATTAAGATGTTCAGAAACCACACCGTCTGACTAGCAGGATGACTTCCTGACACTGTGTAATGGGGGAGGTAAGGTGGGGGGTACACCATAATTTGAGTCTCTATACTTTTCAAACACAATAAAATATAGGTAATAAAATAACCAGGTAGGCCAAAAGAGAGTGCAATAGAGTTTAAAAACCAATATAAAGAAGTTTATGAAAGATCCAAACCTTGATATTAGCTAGTTAGAATTACACTGTGAGTAATATGGTCAAGGTATACAGAGAAAGACAGAGAAAATTAGAAGAAAATAACCAGAGAATTAGAGGCTACAAAATTATTAAGCAGAAATACAGGAAATTAGAATTAGAATATGTGAAGTTAAGAAACCATTAACATAGTTTAGAAGCATAATAAATGCAGGAGAAGATACAGTAATAAACTGGAAAACAGGCAAGTAGTACATGGGAACATGAATCAGGGGGGTGTAGGCAGGGATTAGACACGGCCACATATTAGAGAGACACACAGAGAGAGAGAAGGATGATGAAATGAAGCATATTTGAAATTGGAGCCACATAGGAGAAGAGAGAATGAAAACTGTAAAAGCAATACTTAAAATAATAATGATAGAGAATTTCTCAAAATGGATGCAGCATAAACAGATTCCAGAAGCATGGTAAATAAATACCTAGGGGAATAAGTATAAAAATATTATGCCTGCACACATCACAGTAAGAGTGTGGAGTACTAAATACGAAATGAATAAATAAAGGCAGTCAGGGAGGAAAATTCCATTTTCTTTAAGGTATAATTAATAACAATCACTGTATTACATTATAACCCATCAAAGATGTATATTGCCATCTCTAGGGAACATTCAAAAGGAAGATTAAACTTATCGTTTAAAATACAATTTTATAGAGAGGAAAAAAATTGAAAAACAACACATTATAGATTAATACAGGGGCAGGCAAAGGTGAGGTAAGAAACCACAAGAGACAAATAGAAAATTAACTGAAAGATGGTAAAGAATACATACATATACATGGCAGTAATTATATGAGGTATAATTGAACTAAAAAGTTTAAGTAATAGAGTGAGAATGTCAGTCTAGGTTTATAAATCCAACTTTGGAAAAGAAGATACACTTTAAATAAAAACACACAGAAAACTTGAAAGTATAATGGAAGAAAAGAGATACCAAGTAAATATAAACCAAAGAATGAAAGAGAAAATATTGCACAGTATATTAAATCAGGTACCAAGGGTCCTGGTTCCTGTATCAAACTTTGGTACGAGTTTTCAGGCCCCACCATAAGTAAGTCCTCACTGTTGACAAGTTCTTGGAAATTGACTTAAAGGGAAACATCATTCAGTAAGTCCTTGAATACTACTGTTTCCTTTAAATTTGTTTCCTTAGGCTGTTGGTAAGAAAAAAAAAAATCAGTTTTGTTATACATACTTTTGCTTAAAGTTGCAGCTTCCAAGAACCTTTCAGTGACATTTGGAAGCCTCATTATCTGGGGACTTTGGCTAGGGCCTTTCTAGGTGTCTTGGCTGAGGCTTCTTTATGAAGGAAAGGATGGGACTGAATACATTTCCCTGGGTTATTTCAGGACAGGCATATTTTATTTCACTTTGCTTTATTTTATTATGCTTTGCAGATACTGTATTTCACAAATTGAGAGTTTGTGGCAACTTTTTGTCAACCAAATCTATGGGCACCATGTTCCCGACAGCATGTCCTTATGTAGTATGTTTGTCACGTTTTGGTGATTATTGTAGTATTCTAACTGGATTATTACTGGATTATTGCTATGATATAATATATCATAGTAATCTTTAAATAGCGATTTTCGTTGTTACTATTGTACTTGTTCTGGGGTGCCAAAGGAGACAGCAAACTTAATTGGTAAATGTGTGTCTTCCAGCTTCTCCACTGACAAGTGATTTCCTCTGTCTCTCTCCACCTCCTCAGGCCTCATCATCCCCTGAGAGATTAATGATATTGAAAATTAATGACCCTACATGGTCTCCAAGTGTTTAAGTGAAAGAAAGGTTGCACATCTCTCATTTTAAATAAAAGCCAAAAATGATTATGCTGAGTAGAGAGCATTTTATAAACTAAGATAAACTAGAAAGTAGGCTTCTTTTGATGAACAGCCAATGTGTGAAAACAAGAAAAAGTTCTTGAAGAAAATTAAAAATGTTAGTATGAACACACAAATCATGAGAAATACAAAAACAGCCTTATTGCTGATACAGAAAAAAGTCTGGGTGGTCTGGATAGAAGATTGAACCAGCCAACACATTCTTTCTTGACAGAGCCTAATCCAGAGAAAAGCCCTAATGCTCTTCAGTCTGTGAAGGCTGGAAAGCTGGGCAGCTACAAAAGAAAACTTGGAATCTCACACAGACAGATCCATGAAATTTAAGGAAGGGAGCCATCTCCATAACACAAAAGTGCAAGGTGAAGTGACTGAAGTGACAAGTACTGATGTAGAAGCTGCAGTGAATTATCCAGGAGATCTAGGTCAGATCTTTGATGAAGGTGGCTACACTAAGTTACAGATTTTCAATTCAGATGAAATAGCGTAGTATTAGAAGAAGATGCCATCTGGGGCTTTAATAGCTAGAAAAAACTCATTGTATGGATTTGAAACTTCAAAGGATGAGCTGACCCTCTTCTTAAGGGCTAATGTAGATGGTGAATTTCAGCTGAAGTCAATGCTTTTTACCATTCTGAAAACTTAGGGCTCTTAAGAATTATGGTAAACCTATTCTATCCATGTTCTAGAAATGGAACAACAAGGTCAGGGTGACATTATATCTCTATAAAGCCTGGTGTACTGAATATTTTAAAGCTCACCCTTGAGAACCACTACTTAGAAAAAAGAATTATTTTAATATATTACTGCTCATTCAGAACATATTTGGTCACCCAAGAGCTCTAGTGGAGACACAAAAGGAAATGTTCTCATGTCTCTTCAACATCCATGCTAATTTCCTTGGGTAAGGAAATGATTTTGACTCCAAAGTCTTTATAAGAAATCCATTTTGTAAGGCTATAGTTTCTATAGATAGTGATTCCTTTAATAGACCTGGGCCAAGTAAATTGAAACCTTCTGGAAAGTATTCATCATTCTACATAACATTAAGAACGTTTCTGATTCATGGTGGGAGGTCAAAATGGCAACATTTACAGGAGTTGGAACAAGTTAATTTCAACCTACATGAATAACTTGAAGGTTTTAAGACTTTAGTGGAGGAAGGAACTGCAGATGTGGTAAAAATAGCAAAAGAACTGGAATTAGAAGTGCAGCTTAGAGATGTGACTGAATTGCTGCAATATACTTGTCAAACCGGAATGGATCGGGAGTTGTTTCTTATGGAAAAGTAAAGAAGGTAGCTTCTTGACATAGAATGTAGATTTCTGATCAAGATGCTATGAACATTGTTGAAGAGACCAGAAGGTCTTGAGAAAATTAACAATAATTTTGAAAGAAGGTTTACTATGGGCAAATTGCTATCAAATAGCATCATGTGTTACAAGAAATCTGTAGTGAAGGGAAGAGTCAATGGATGTGGCAAACTTCACTGTATTCTTTTAAGAAATTGCCACAGCCCACATGAGAGAAAAGCACAATTAAATTTAAGGGGGGAGGTGGAGGGAGGAGGAAGGGGGAAGGAGACTTGGTGTGCTTTCA
>CAUYQV010053783.1:0-14998 GCA_963574575.1 Galagoides demidoff
ATACAAAGACATGGAAATTAAGTAACCTTATGATGAATGATACCTGGGTCATAGATGAGATTCAGAAGGAAATTGCCAAAGTTTTGGAACAAAACAATAATAAAGACATGAATGATCAGAACCTGTGGGATACTTCAAAGGCAGTCCTCAGAGGGAAATTTATAGCATTGCAAGCCTTCCTCAAAAGAATGGAAAGAGAAGAAGTCAATAACTTAATGGGACATCTTAAGCAACTGGAAAAGGAAGAACATTCCAACCCCAAACCCAGCAGAAGAAAAGCAATAATTAAAATTAGAGCAGAATTAAATGAAATCGAAAACATAAGAATTATTCAAAAGAATAGTGAATCAAAAAGTTGGTTTTTTGAAAAATTCAACAAAATTGATAAACCTTTGGCCAACCTAACCAAAAATAGAAAATTAAAGTCCATAATATCATCAATCAAAAATGACAAAGGCAAAACAGACACCTCAGAAATTTAAAAAAATCCTTGATGAATACTACAAAAAACTTTATTCTCAGAAATATGAAAATCTGAAAGAAATTGACCAATACTTGGAAGCATGCCAATTTCCTAGACTTAATCAGAAAGAATTGGAAATGCTGAATAGACCTATATCAAGTACTGAAATAGAATCAACTATACAAAATCTCCCAAAAAAGAAGAGTCCAGGACCAGATGGCTTCACATTAAAATTCTACCAAACCTTTAAAGAGGAACTAGTACCTATATTACTTAACCTTTTTCAAAACATCAAAAAAGAAAAAATATTTCCCAGCACATTCTATAAAGCAAATATCATCCTGATATCCAAACCAGGAAAAGACCCAACAAGAAAAGAATACTAAAGACCAATATATTAAAGAACACAAATGCAAAAATATTCAATAAGATTCTAGCAAACAGAATCCAGAAACACATCAAACAAATTATACACCATGACCAAGTGGGTTTTATCCCAGGGTCTCAAGGTTGGTTCAATATACGTAAATCTATAAATATAATACATCACATGAACAAACTAAAAAACAAAGACCATATGATTCTCTCAACTGATGCAGAAAAAGCTTTTGATAATATCTAACATCCTTTCATGATCAGAACACTTAAGAAAATTATTATAGAAGGTACTTTTCTTAAACTGATAGAGGCCATCTACAGCAAACCTACAGCCAATATCATATTGAATGGAGTAAAATTGAAAACATTTCCACTCAGATCTGGAACCAGGCAAGGTTGCCCATTGTCTCCATTGCTTTTTAACATTGTAATGGAAGTCTTAGCCATCACAATCAGGCAAGAGAAGGTGATCAAAGGTATACAAATAGAGTCAGAGGAGATTGAACTGTCAGTCATTGCAGATGATATGATTTCCTACCTGGAAAACCCCAGATGATGAAGGAATATGGTAGTGTCTCAGGATACAAAATCAATACTCACAAATCAGTAGCTTTTATATAAGCCAATAATAAGCCAAAAAAACCAGTCAAGGACTCTATTCGCTTTACTGTTGTGCCAAAGAAGATAAAATATTTGGGAATTTACCTAACAAAGGATGTGAAAGATCTCTATAAAGAGAGTTAGGAAACCCTGAGAAAAGAAATAGTTGAAGATGTTAAGAAAGAAGATGTTAAAAACATACCATGCTCAAGGCTAGGAAGAATCAATATTATTAAAATGTCCATATTACCCAAAGAAATTTACAAATTTAATGCAATCCCTATCAAAGCACCTATTCAAAGATCTGGAAAAAATAGTACTTTGTTTTATATGGAGCCAGAAAAAACCTTGAATAGCCAAGACGTTACTCAGAAATGAAAACAAATCAGGAGGAATTGTGCTACTAGACTTCAAACTATACTATAAATCTATAGTGATGAAAACAGCATGGTATTTGGCACAAAAATAGAGAGGTAGATGTATGGAACAGAATTGACAACCAAGAGATGAACCCAGACTCTTATCATCATTTGATCCTTGATAAGCCTATCAAAAATATAAACTGGGGGAGAGATTCCCTATTTAACAAATGGTGTTGGGAGAATTGGCTGGCAACATGTAGAAGACTGGACCCACGTCTTTCACCATTAACAAAATTTGACTCTCACTGGGTAAGAGATTTAAACTTAAGTCATGAAAGTAATATTCTTGGAGAGCGTGCAGGAGAAACACTTGAAGAAATCAGCCTGAGAGACTACTTTATGAGAAAGAACCCCTGGAAATTGAAGCAACACCAAAAATACATTACTGGGATCTGATCAAACTAAAAAGCTTCTGCACAGCCAAGAACACAGTAAGGAAAGCAAGCAGCCCTCAGTATGGGGGAGGATATTTGCAGGTTACGCTTTTGACAAAGGTTTGATAGCCAGAATCCATAGAGAACTCAAACTTATTAACAAGAAAAGAACAAGTGATCCCATTTCATTGTAGGTAAGGGACTTGAACAGAAGCTTTTCTGAAGAAGATAGGTGCATGGCCTACAGACACATGAGAAAATGCTCATTATCTTTAATCATCAGAGAAATGCAAATCAAAACCACTTTGAGATATCATTTGACTCCCATAAGACTGGCTCATATAACAAAATCCCACAACTACAGATGTTGGCATGGATGTGGAGAAAAGGGAACACTTCTGCACTGCTGGTGGGAGTGCAAGCTAATACGTCCATTTTGGAAAGAAATATGGAGAATACTGAGGGATCTAAAAGTAAACCTCCTGTTTAATCCTGCAATTCCTTTACTAGGTGTATATTCAAAAGACCAAAAATTACTTTATAACAAACATATTTGCACCAGATTGTTCATTGTAGCTCGATTCATAATTGTCAAATCATGGAAGAAGCCCAAGTGCCCATCAACCCATGAATGGATTAATAAATTGTGGTATATGTATACCATGGAATATTATGCAGCCTTAAAAAAGATGGAGACTTTACCTATTTTATGTTTACGTGGATGATTCTGGAACATATCCTTCTTAGTAAAGTATCTAAAAAATGGAAGAAAAAATATCCCATGTACTCCATACTATTATGAAACCAATGTACAATCACTCACACTTTCATATGAGGAATAGGTCACAACTATGGCCCAAGATGAAGGAGAGAGATCAGTTCAAGGGAGGGTGAATGGTGGGATCACACCAATGGTGCATAATGCAAAGGTACATGTGAGATTTATTAGTATAGAGTATAAACGTCTTAACACAATAACTAAGTAAATGAGATGAGGTATATATTAACCAGTGTGATGTAAGCATTCCTCATTCTATATAAAATCAGCACATTGTACCCCATAAATTCATTAATGTATACATGATCTATGTGATTATGATTTAATAAAAATAAAAAATAAAAAAGAATAGAATCCTAATACTAACCAATGTATTACTAGCTCTCAAAAAAATCTCAAAAGCTCCATGTATAGGTTCAAAACATTTTGATTGTATGCCATATACATTGGCAGATGGAAATTACAGAGAAAGCTTTCACACTTCAGGACATTGATCTTGGCAGTGATTTCTTAGACATGCCATGAAAATTATAGGTAACAGAATCCAGAGTAGGCAAATGGGACTACACTTAACTTGAAAACTTCTTCCCATCAAAAGAAACAAGAAGAAGAATGAAAAGACAATGGATGGGGTGGGGGGAAATAACTGAAAATTATACATCTGTAAGGGACTAATATCCAGGATGAAGGAACTTCTACAATTCAACAGTGAAGGGAAAAAAGCCCTATTAAAAATGGCAAAAGACTTGAACAACCATGTCTTTAAAGAAGATGTAAAAATAGCTAATAAACACATGAAATAATGCTGAACATCACTAGTTATTAGGGAAATGCAGATCAAAACCACAGTGAAATATAATTTCACACCCAATGGGATTATAGCTATCAAAAGAAGAGAAATAACAAATGTTGGAGAAGATGAAGAGAAGCTAGAATCCTTGGGCACTTTTGGTGGGAATGAAAAATAGTTCAAGGATCATGGAATATAGCATAGAGGTTCCTCAAAACATTAAAAATACAGTACCATATTATCCACTAATCCTGACTTCTTTTTAATTCCAAAAGAATTAGAAGCTGGATCTCTATGAGGTATGTGTATACCCATGTTCATTTAAACATTGTTCACAGTAGCCACAAGGTGGAAGCAACCCAAATGTCCCTTGAGAGATGGATAAATAAGAAATGTGGTGTATACATACAGTGAAATATTACACACTCTTCAAAGGGAAACAATTTTTTCATGTACGACAACATAAGTGGACCTTAAGGGTATTATGCTGAAGGGACTATGCCAGACAAATACTGTTGATTCCTCCCATATGAAGTAACTAAAGTGGTCAAAATCATAGCAACAGTAAGCAGAAAGGTGGATTTCAATGACTAAGGAGAGGAAAGAGGGAAAACTGGTATTTAGTGGCTATAATCTTTCAGTGTTGCAAGATTAAAAAGTACTAGAGACCCATTGCACAATAATACAAATAAACTTACCATTAGTGACCCATACACCTGAAAATGATTAAGATGGTAACAAAAGTCAGATTTGTGGTTAATTTTCCTCTAATGAATGAGTGCTGTACACTAGTTCAATTTCTGGCTTAAAGACAGGTAAGCCTGGCTTGAATCTTACTTACTAGCTGTATGTCCTGAGACAATAATTGTACTTGTTTTACTCTATTCTATTTTTTCTTTAAAATACGGATAATGAAATCAAGTTCAAACCTTAAAGAATAGACTGTGTATGTAAGATATGTATTACAAGTATTTACTCAATAAATATAAACGTTGACTATTATTATTCATTTCTATTGTTACTATGAAAACAGCTAGTGAGATCTGTTCCTTCAAAATAAATTAATATATTTAGTTTATTTCTAACTAAACTATAACTTAGGCAATTATGTTTAGTTTCAAAATTTAGTTCTTTCAAGCTAGACATTAATTTAGTCTCAAAATTCAGAACTTTCAAATGACTCTTACAACTCTCTCTCTCTATATATATGCCAAAAAGGCTTCATAATTGACATTTTGGAAAGAGATTCATAGTCTTCTCCAAATCACTCTTCATCTGGGGGTCCCCATCTCAGTAAATACTGAGATCACCCATCCAGTTCTGAAGGTGAGAGAAAGGGAGAAAGAAAAACGGGAAAGAAAGATACCTGGGAGTTTTCTTCTAATCCTCCCTGTCCTCCACCCCCATAGCCACCATCTCCAGATTCTGGACACTCCTTAACTCTTGAATGTGTTCATCTAGTTCTACCCATAAAGCAACTTTCCCTGTCCATTATCCCCTAATTTGTCCCCTGACTTATTCTAACATTCACTTTCCTTATCTTCCTTCTTGCTGTTTTCAATCTACTAATCTGCTCTCTTTAATATAACCAGAAAAAATTTTAATCTAAAAAAAGCAAGTCTGTGTGCATATATATGTATCACATCTTGCCTTAAACTCATATAGTAGCCTCCTACCACTCTGAATAACATGTGCTCCCTTTATCTGGGCACTGATGTATTACCCTATGCTCCTGTCCTCACCTCCTCCTGCTTCCTTTCTGTAATCCTCACCCTCCCCTCTCTCCCATGGAGTGTTTATCGTCCATCACTTTCCTAGTACTTGGCTTACAGTAGGCACCTGTGATTATCTGCTAACTGAGTGAAGAGATGAACAATGACTGTGTTCTTACAAACTTGAGACTACACGTACATTGAAGAATACTGACTTCATAATTAGAAACCTTTGTTAGAACCACTGCTGCCTCTGAAAGTAGTCACAGGTGAAAGGGGACATTCTTGACGACTCCCCATTATGAGCTGCATGTGGTTATTTTCTGAATTTCCTTTTCCTTTTCTTAAAAATTGTTTCTTTTTTTACTCTCTTTCTCTTCTTGTTCTTCCCTTAAATTTTCATTTTCCTCTGTTTAGTATAATTTCATTCCAAAGCTGTTTGAATTTCAATTATTATTTAACAGAATGATGAGTACCCAAAGTATTATAGAAAACAAACAAAAACCATCTACATACATCTCCTTGTGTTCACATCATGCACCTCTGATAAAGTGTTTAATCATTCTACTAAAGAGGACGTACATTTTAATACATAAAAAAATAAGAATCAATTTGGCAAGCCTAAATTGGTTGTGCCAAAAGAAACTTGATGCTTTATGAGCTATCTGTTCAGAGCTATATGAGCATCATTCTATAGCAAATATACCTGTAGATAAGTAGTTTTCCAACTTACATCATAAGGACATTGAATACTATACATGTCAAGTCATACTGCCAAACTCACTTGTAACTTTCAGAGTTAGAAATAATCAATTTCATTTGACACTTCATATATATGTCATATATACATATATATATTTGCATTTAGAGCTATTTAAAGTTATAGATTCCATCCTTTTCATGACTCATAAAATACTGTATTAGCTAAATGTTCACACTTGTCCTTTTTAGCTTTAAAGGAAATGTCACATACTAGGTTTCAGTAAATGACCCACATTCAGATGTGAACCAAACATAATAGCTTCTGCCACTCACCAAGCAATGAATTGCTGTAAATGTAGGACACAGGGCAGAGGACTCTGTAAATTACTTTGTTTCACTGGCCATCATCAGAACCTGTGGCATAATATGTGACCTATTTCTATAAACAATAATGCCCGAGGCTTTACCGACAGGTAGAATGTAGTTTCTCTTTTAATTACCTTTTGAAGAAATAATTTAACAATATAAAAATTTCAGACATATTGAATACTCGTATTGTTAAAAGAAATCTAAATTATCAACCATCACCATATAAATATGTGTATTTCAATAGAATATTATAAAATTTTAGCTTTTTATTTCAAACTTACAAAAATTGTAAGAATGCCACAGTGAACTTGTCTATCCTTTTCCTAGTCAATAATTACTAAATTTTTTCCACGCTTGCATTATTTTTTCTTCTTCTCTAACCTAATACAATCCCTATAGCTTCAATTTTACATAATTCAATATGATCTTTAAGTACAGAAAAATGGCAGAAAATGGATGGAAATATATGTGTGCTTTTCTGTGTGTTGTTGCTGATTCTTATGAGAATAACGAACTTTCATCACTAGACATGATCATGACAAATTTAGCAAGTTTAACCTTAATATTTTATTGAGTGTTGTATTTACAGAGAGTCTCTTGCTTTCTCATCAACATCACCAGCACCCTGTTTATTTACAAAACTGTCTTTACATTGTTTATCTTTACAGAAATTCTCCTGACATTTAGTTGGGCTCTTCAACTTTTTAAAGAAAACCAGAAAAGTAGAAGTTCAACAGATTTACTAAAGGATAAAATGTCCTTTTATGCAAAAGGATTAAGTAATTCAATTCTGGATAGGTGTTGTGCTACTTGATTATATTATCAGAATAATTGCAGAATTATTAATGTTAAATTTACATATTTTTTATTGTCCATATACAGCAGTAGACTATTATCTCCTTGCTTGTGTTAGCTGCCTTTATGAAAAGGAAAATATTCTTAAAACTTATTAAAGTAAGTTTAATTAGTTTGATAAATTAACTCATTAACAACCCATCATGGAGCTTTTCACAGGAAAATGCCACCATCCAGAATAGCAAGAAAACAAATTTTTTTTTGCAGTTTTTGGCCAGGGCCAGGTTTGAACCGGCCACCTCCAGTATATGGGGCCTTTGCCCTACTCCTTTGAGCCACAGGTGGCTACCCCCAAAACAGTTTTTTAAAAACAAATCTAAAATGCAATTAATCTTACGAAGCTTTTTATATTTCAGTGTGCCATTTTTTTCACTGTCAAAATATTTGGTCACCATCCTGTACACCATTCAGGCTTGGATGTTTACATAATTATTCTTTCACATAGACTGAAGAAGGAATAAAGAGGAGGCAGATATTTTCTGGGCAAAAGGAACAGAAGCCAGAACAAACAGGACTGTGATTCCTAATTAATTCAAAGTTAATTACATTGTTGATAATCTTGCACTTAAAATCTTCATATAGAAAATGTTTATGGCCGCAAATTGACAGTAATTTAACTACATTAGATCTTACCACATTAAAAGAAAAAGATGAATGTTACTTGAAACAAGCTTAACAAAATGGTAAAGACTAGTTCTTCTTTAACAAGGCAACTAGTAAATCATTCAAATACCCAATAGAATCTCAACGCACATCAAGAGCAGAGTTTCAAGATGGCACCAGGCCAGATGGCCTCTGTTGGGCCATCAGTGAGGCTGAGTGCCAGTTTTGCTTTTATTTTTGCTTTGTGATGAATGTAAAATACAGTAGAACTTTTGTAAATTGATCACCCAAGGAACAATAATGGTTGGTCAATATAATGGGTGGCAAAATGGTCATTATACAGAGGTGGTCAATGTAAGGAACTAGGCCTACCATACTGATGCATATATGTGGTTCATATCTGGTCTATGAAAATTTGGCCAACTTAAGGACGTGGTCAACCATAGAGATTCTACTACAGTTGGAGGAAAAAGATATGTGCAAGACAATATCTCATAGCTAGGATATTCTACTGTTTTGGAATGAATTGACATAAAGGTAAATAAATGAAAATACCCAGTATATCAGTTATTTTAACTGAAGAGTTAGTACGATAGAATGAAGTGAAATTTGGAATTATTTCTGAGTTTAGATTCTGTCTCAGTAACTTATAAACAATAATGCTGATTTTTTAATCTTAGTGTATTAACATTTAAAAGAGGGGATTAAGATAAAGTTTGAATAGCTTAATGGATATGAAATTGACTATCATTATGGGAAAGCTATATTCTAGTATTACCTAACTTGAAGCAAAATATACTTACCCTGATCATTAAACTGATATACTTCTAATTCTCCATCTTTGAGTGCCTAAAAAGGTACATAGTTATGTGACACCTAAGTATCCTGCTAGTCCAATTTTTATTTCAGGCATTTTCTAAAATCTCTTCAAGAGAGTAGAGTATTGATGCTGATACACAAGGGATTATGGTCTGGCTTGTGAATATTAGTGGTACAATTTTATACTTCTTAAACTAGTTTCAGATAGTCCTGGTAAGATAAATGTACCCCAAATCACAAGGTAAATATAATATTTCTCCAAAGTTTCAAGTGTACTCCCAAATTTTAAAAAAGAAATCATATTGTATTACATACTGGAGAATTAGGGGTAGTATATAAATACATACATTTTTTCTTCTCTGACTTTAAGGGTATTCAATGGAAAAGTCTTATAGTCATTGGCCTGGTTAATGTTTATAATACTCATCTAAATGTCACTTAGCACTATCAAAGAATTAATATTTATTAAACATTAAATTTTTTGTGCAATAGTCATTTTATGAGGATTGCAAGAAAAGCAGTGATTTTATAAATTAATCTTTGGAAATGTTTGGAAAGTGGAAAAAGATTAAAGGAACAGCTCATGAGGTGAGGTGCTTCAGCAAATAAATAACTTTATTATTTAAGTTGGAAAACAATAAACCAAGGGATACTTCTGTGCTTACTGAACCGGCCTAGTAGAGTTTCTACAATTCAGACTCTTAACACTAACACAGGACTCCCAGAAGGACCTTAATCTAAATATTTCTACATATTTCTCAATTTTTTACTCTTTAACTTAGACATCAAAAACTCAGAAGCGTTAAGGTTATGGGAAATGACTGCAACAAACAAACAAAAAAAGAAACCAGATTGTTGTTGGGTTGTGATATGTACTTGAGGAAATTATGAAATACTGAAATCTTAATCGTCAAATGATTTCTGAATAAAGAAATGGAGAAAGTGAACTGAATAGAAGTTGCTCAAAGAAATACAAATTATTTAACACTGTGATTAAAGAAGATTTGGAAAAAATGAAAACAGGTAACAGATGATTTTATTCTTAGGTTGCACAATGATTCTTGGATATTGGATGTATTTCATCGCATCCACAGTGAAGAAACCAAGTTTTTTATACCATATGATTTGGAAATTTCCAATCAGGAGCTTAGTTATATAGTGAAAAGATCAGAGCAATGGAGAGGAGCCATTGGTGAAAGAAGGACGGTGAGTTGGTTTGATATAAATTTGTTTTAGTGACTACACAATATTAGCAAGTTAGCATTATCAGAAGTTAAAATTTCTTGTATTCTTGAGGTTATTTGCTATGGTATTTGACTGCTACCATTATGCAATCTTGCAACTTGCCCTTAGATATACATATATTTTTTCTAATTAGACAAAATGAGGAGACTAGACCAAATGGTTCTTGTAGATTAGCACTATAACTTTCTAAGAGAAATAGTCATTAGTACTGCTGTATTATACATTGGGAAAAACACCAGCATTGTGTAGAACATAAAAGAAGCCAGTGACAGGGTTGTCATTGTTCACACGTGAAGAGATTGTTGGCTTTAACATGGCCGTGAGTAAACCGGAGGAAAGGACTGCTCTTTTTGCCTTTCCCCTTTGGTAGCCGTGGTAGTCAGTCAGTCCCCTGGATTTTCTTTCCTTCTTCTGTAATCTCCTTTACAACTTTGGCTTCACTTTCCCCATCAGTTGTTTCTATGCCAGTGTCTTCCAGGGCTCTGTACACACTGTCCTCTTGTTGGCCTCCTTTCAAACTGTCTTCTGTACTGCTGAAGATTCTCAAATGCATATTTGGAGGCAACATCTCCCTCCCAAGTCTAAAACTGTATAACCCAGTAGCTTACTTCGTGCCTCCAGATAAATGTCCCAAAGACACCTACAACCCACTATACTCATATGCATTGTTTAATTAACATATATAGACTTCACCTCTATCACCTCTTTATATATTCACTCTGGTTTCTTTTTTTTCAAAAATGCTTGACTAACAGCATAATTTATAAAAGGTCAAAATTATTGACATTATCCTAAAAATTAAGCAAAGAGCACTTCCTCTTTAGGAGAATTTCACAGTACCTGTGGTAAGCAGAATGCAATTTATTTCATTATTAAGTTTAATATCAAAATGATTTGAGTTGAATAATAGTACCTAAAAGTTAAAAAAAAATAGGAACACAGAAATATTTGAGCATTCATTACTTCTATTTTAGCAAGGGACAAGATAACAGAGACAGAGGAAGAACACAAATACCCAGCTGTTACAAGGAAAATTGAAGGACGTTATGAAATTATTGAATTATTGAAATTTAATATTTATGCTCTTCTTTGTAAAATGATTTAGCCGGCCCATGGTAGACAAGACTAGAACTCAGGAAGAGACCCCAGACCTTAAGTTTCCATAACTCTTGTGTGTAGATATTCAAATAAATCAAAGAGAAGACAATTTGATTAAATGTAATTTAAAGTAAACATGTAAAATGTCTTTAATCAAAGTCATTTGAGTGGTAAGTGAAAGATTTTTGCTTCAATTCAGCTGGGCACTGAAAGGAAATTCGTATGTCTAGATAATGGCTGCTGTCCTCCTAACAACATGTTTAGAATCAGCCACTGGAGTGGAGGGAGTCATAGAGATGTTTATGCGAATCACTTGAAAATCTGTAGAGCACCTGTTATTGTGTTGTTGGGGTTATGTGTGTTAAGAACGAATGAACATTCCCAAACTTTGATAAATGGAGATATACTACATCTTCTTTATTTGTTCATTATATTTGGTCCATGAAGATTTGCTCTTTCTTCTGATTGACTTTAGCATATTTTTCTTCTTGAGCTGTCTTGTGTTTGCTTGTTTAGTTTATTTTAATAGGGAAGCAAGATAGCCCTGTTGAATAATTGATAGGCTAATCTCAAGATATGATGCCTGTTTAATTGAGAGCAATCATCTATAGTCTAAAATGCTAAAGTAAGAGTGGAATAGACATTTTAATATAAAAGTATTTCAAGTAAGTCGTCTAGAATTCTTGTGCTTTAAAATTTTGATCTAGATGTTTGCCATAGTGTGAGCTATTAAGCATGTACTTCTCATTTCTATGATCTGGAATAAAAATTGCCCCATAAATGGACACTTTATAATATGCTTAATTTCCTTTTATTAAATTGACAAATGCAGAGGCATGGAACACATTTACAGTATGATGAAAATTTAGCATTATTACATTTTATAATTTTTATATTGTTCCTACATACAATTTGTCATTTGTGCAAAGACAGCCAGATGATAATTTCAAAGTCTTTTACTATTTTTTTTTTTGATAAGGAAAGGTCACTTTCAGTAGTCAGAAAAGACATCATTCTATTAAACTAATTTGCCTACATGCAAATTTTGTCATTTTTACCTCATTAACTATTTATCATGGTGTAAAAAATATATATATTCATGAAGGGGCAGCTAACAGCCTGATGGAGCTGGAACTAATATTTTGCAACTCTAATGATTTTTTGCATCCTTAATTAGATAGCATAAGGTTGATATGATTAGGTCAGGATGTAGTGTTTTTCATTAAAATACATTTTAGAAGCTGCATTCATAATCTGCCCTTGCAATTAAATAATGAGCCTATGAATTTAATATTATCGACCCAATTATTATCCCATGCAAACGTATACCTTTAATAAATTTGTGCCGTAGGACCTTCATTAGCAACAGAAAGAATGATATTTCTAGGTACACAGATTGAATGGCTATAGTTAAACTTATATAATGGTTTTAAACATATCAAGAAGCAAAGCTACAATACCTAGGCATTTAATTCCAAAATGCGTCTTACTATTTGTTGAAGACTAATTTACATTGTAATTATTTTCTTAAAGAAACTACCACTTTAAAGCCGGCTATTGAAGCTCATAAAAATAGCAGGATATTAGGTAGAGATGGAGGATTGGAGAAAGTTGTGCATCATAGGACAAGGGAGTGTAAATTTAGAGATCCATTCAAGAGCAAAATTGGAAAGCATAAAAACGAAAATGTCTATTTCTCAAGTGTCTGTATTATCTGAAAACAACCATATGCAATTAATGAAGATTATTATTTTTGTTGTTGCGTGTTAGAATAGCTCTTGCTAATAGATGGTTGTACCATGAAACTATATAAGGTACTTTGGGAAGGAACTGCCCATCTTTAACTCTAAATGTGTACTGGGAAAATACAGACACACAAAATACAAACCCTGTTCACTTTTCCTTTTTTGTAAGAGTCACTACTTTTGTGCATGGCAATTGTTTGAGATCTTTACTTCATTCTTGATGAAATTTTATTATGAAGGTTATATACCATTTATACTTTTTTAATAAAAGGAGACAATTAAGAAAAATTGAATCCACATTTAGTAATGGATAATCTAGAGGGGCAAAACTAAGCATAGTTAACGACGTGGCAAACTGCAGACAACGGGTTGGTCTGATCACAGTATTTACCTAGAAGTAATGTTCATTCCTATTTGGAGAATATAGTCAGGGTGGGGAAGAAAGCGTTGGTTAGGGTCAGGAAAGGCAAGGTAGTAGCCAAGTACATAAAATGAAAACATGCTGATGGGAATCTGGGGTGGAGACATTTAGACTTTTCCATGCAAAAGGAGACAGTGAAGAAAAGCATAATAGGAAATACTAAGTTTGAGAACTAGAAGCAGTTGTTTATGCTGAACAAAGGGCAGAGCTGGGAGATTAGCAGGAGAGGTTGACTGAGAACTGCAAATTGCCCTATAGTGGGGACTACATATTTACCATAGGCAATGGGAAGCCATAGAAAGTTTTAATTAAAAGAAAATAACTCATTCAGTTAAGGGTTTGGATTGCCTTTGCATTCAACTCTACAAATGGCTTGTCTTAAAGCTCAAAGTCATACTTTTAGCTCTTGCAAAGTAAGTAGGTTAATGTACTCTGTTTCATATATAGTTCAATCTCCCACCATTAAGAGTTGTTTAAGATTGGAATGTCTAAATTATCCAAAGAATTTCTAACTACCTCACTCAATTCAATCCCACAATTCTTTTGGGCTCTGTTTTCTGCGTAGCATCATCTACAGGGGAGGGATGGTTCCAAGGCTTTGAGCATTATCTGAGCTTGATGGGGGAGCTTGAAAGCAGGAGAAAATAGACAAAAAGCCAGACTGGACGTCACCAAATTTGAAATTAGAAAGGGAAGACAGGTGCAGGTGAAAATAGAAAGCAGGAGTTAGACTGAATCCAAAATAGTAGATGAGAGAGTGGTGACTACAAAACTAAGAACTTGATTTTTTAGGTTCAAGGATAAACTGTTTTGTTTAGAGGATGTGAGAAGCAGCCACCTAACTCATGCAGAGCGAAGGAGCACGGGAGACATCGAAGAAACAAAAGAAGGGCATTCACGCAATCTAGATGCAATACTGTTGGTCCTGCAATTGCTGTGCCCTTGAAGTTTTATACTTTTCAGCCTTACCTGTCTCAGCTTCCACCTCTAAATTTACTGAAAGGCTTTTGATGTCAAGTCCAAGGTACTGAATTAAGTGCCCACAAATAGGATGTAAGCATTTTGGATACCCATAGAGAATTCTTAGTAAAAGATATGTAAGCAGCAAGGTAGGAAGGTCAATGAACTGTTTTTTGATGAGAAGTCAGTGGACAGGTACTTTTTTTTTTTTTAATTGAAGGATTAACGTTAATTTTTTAAGTAAAGAATATATCTTAAGTACCTGGAGAGCACAGCTTAAAAATTGCCTAAATGATTTTACACAAAGGGGTTTCTCTTCAGTAATCAAGCATCTATTCTGAATTCCATATTTAATGTTATTTCCTTCTTGCTTGACCAAAATTCCCAATTCTACCTAAGCATGAAGCACGAAAACAGTTCTCTTTTCCAGGGTTTTATATGAAAGTGGACAGTCATTAGAACTACTGACATTGTACAAGTTTCAGTTCTTGGCTCGGCGCCTATGGCTCAATCGGCTAGGGTGCCAGCCACATACACCTAAGGTGGCAGGTTCGAATCCCCAGCCCGGGCCCGCCAAACAACAATGATGGCTGCAACCAAAAAATGGCCGGGCATTGTGGCGGGCGCCTGTGGTCCCAGCTACTTGGAAGGCAGAGGCAGGAGA
>CAUYQV010053784.1:0-17704 GCA_963574575.1 Galagoides demidoff
GGAATGAGGTACAGGGTAGAGCCAGGAGTGACCAGCCAGCAGCCAGATAGAAGTCAGGGACCCCAGCTCCTTTCCCAAACTTGAAGTTAGGAGGAGATGTACAAGAGGGCTTTTGGCACGTAGCACAGAGGAGCATGGGCTTTGGAGCCAGGTGACCTGGATTCTAATCTGTCACTCACCATATGATCTTGGTCACATTAACCAAGACTGGGTCTAATGTTCTTTATCTGTGTGCTGGGTACTTTTATACCCGCAACTTAGAGTTTTTTTTTTTTTTTTTTGAGACGGAGCCTCAAGCTATCCCCCTGGGTAGAGTGCCATGGCATCACAGCTCATAGCAACCTCCAACTCCTGGGCTCAATCGAGTCTCCTGCCTCTGCCTCCCAAGTAGCTGGGACCACAGGCGCCCACCACAACACCCGGCCATTTTTTGGTTGCAGCCATCATTGTTGTTTGGCGGGCCCGGGCTGGGGATTCAAACCTGACACCTTAGGTGTACATGGCTGGTGCCTTAGCCGATTGAGCCACAGGCGCCGAGCCCAACTTAGAGTTTTTAAGAGGAAATTAGATTGTGAAGTCTTGGGCATATTGGTCTGCTTGAGCTTGCTACAACAAAATAGCATAGACTGGGTGGATTACTAGCAGAAGTTTGTTTCTGTTCTGGAGGCTGGGAGTCTGAGATCAAGGTGCTGGCATAGTTGGGTCCTCTGGTGAAGGTCCTCTTCCTGGCTTACAGATGGCTGCCTTCTTGCTGTGCCTTTACCGGGCAGACAGAAATCAAGATCTTTTTCTCTCTTTTCCTTTTGTCATATGGCCATAGTCATTTTGATTGAGAGCCCCACCTTATGACCTTACTGAACCTCAATTACTTCCTAAAGACTTTTTTCCTACATATAGTCATGTGGAGGGTAGAGTTTCACATAGGAATTTGAGGGAGACACAATTTAGTCCATAGCAGCAGAGAAAATGGAACTGGATGAAATTATCAAAAGGAAGTAAAAATAGCAAAGACTAGAACATGAATGCTTAGGCTAGGGATGGTTCCTAGTAGCATTCTACAAATGTCAACAGCCATCTTTCAGATTCAGAGTGATGCAGACTGAACAGTGGGAAGGTGTTTGGAGTTGACAGACAGCTCCCTTTCGCAGTCAAAGCAGTTTGGTGTGACGCAAATTAAGTGTAGGAAATTTTGAGAAATCACACCAATATTCCCCAATCTGGGGACTCTAGTAGTATAGCTAGACTGGGGAAAATGAAGAACAGCCTTCTTGGAGCTTCTCCCACTTGGCAAATATCAGCATGCTGAGGCATAGGCCAGAAGAGCTTCTAACCACATCATTCTTCTTTCTTTGTCCTCATAAAAAGGATGGGAAGTCATCTCTAAGGCATTAGCAAGGACTATGAGCAAAAACCAAAGATGGCCGGTGGCCCTCTTTCTGGATGGCTGCCAACAATTTCCCGCAACCAGAAGCAGATCCCCTTTAACCCATTCTGGCTTGTGACTTGCTTTATCTGTGGAGTGTGGTGGATGTGGCCTGTGCCACATTCAGGCATAGACCTTTTGAGACCTGGAAGCTTCCATTTTTGTTCTTTGGGACCCAACTATAAAGAAATCTGCATTATCCTACAGGATAGATAGGCAATGTCGGGAGAGAGGCCCTGGTGGATAAGAGACCACGTGAAGAAAGAGAAGCCACATAAGGGAAAGCTTCAGTGCCCAGCCAGCAGCCTGTGAGGAATGGTCATGGGTCCTGGGTCCCATAGCCCCAGCTGAGCTGCCCCAGCCCCACCACATGAAGCAAAGACAAGCTGTCCTCACTGGGCATAACAGAATCGGGAGGTGTTATTCTCAGGCACTGCATTTTGGAGTGGATTGTTGTTACGCAGCAAGGGGATAAATGAAGGGGAGCTTCACATCGAAACAGCCCTTGCACCCTGAAGCCAGCACTCCACATTGGCTGATGTACACCTGACCTAAAGGAATGTCCTAGGGCATAGCAATGAACTAACCTAAAGCAAGTGAGTTCCTAGAGACAAGAGTATGACTGGTAGCTCCCCAGGCCCAGTGTCATTCATTGTCTTTGTCATTTTGCTCAGGTAGCTAAAGGATTGGACGAATCATGGAGACCAACCCCTCTAGGTCCTGTTCTGTGGGAAGGATTCAAACAGTGCCCAGGAAATCTACCCATTTATGTGGGGAAATAACAAGCTCACAGAATAGATACGAGCAAAAAATGTAGGGAAAAAAATATGAGACTTCTGTATTTATGTCTCCCCTAAATTGTATGTTGAATCCTGTTTCCAATGCAAAGTTTTAAAAAGTGTCACCTTTAGGGAGTGGCTAGGTCATGAGGGTGGATCCCTCAGAGATGAGTGAGGACACATAGAAGGCATCACCTATGAGGAGCAAGCCCTCTCTAGACACCTGATCTGCGGGTGCCTTACTCTTGGGCTTCCCAGGCTCCAGAACTATGAAAACCAAATTTCTGTTGTTGATAAAGTATCTATAAACAGCCTGACAAACAGACTAAGACAGAGACCCAGGCAAAAACTCTTTTTCCCCTCTTTGTGCCTCTCCCCCAAAGAAAGAAAGAAACATGGTAAAAAGACCAAGAAAGAGCCCATTTGGAACAGCATTTTCTTCAGTGTAGAGAAAATGATTTTCTTCACCAACTACTCTTGTAGTGTCAAGTAAGTCAAGAGAAAATGGACTCTATGAAATAAGAGAGTAAAAGGGAAATACTCAACAATGAGATGAAAAGAGAACTGGACCAATTAAGGCAAGACATTGATGGTGCCAGTAATACTACAGAATCCAGGACCCTTTGAAAATAGTAACATCATCAGGTACAACAAAAAATTAGTGACATGGTGAGAAAGCTTGGAAAAATTACATAGGTTGCAGAGGCAAAGGGCGAGGGGCAAAAATGGTGTACAAGATTCATAGTTATGGAGAAGAGACAAAGGAGATGCAATGTTCTACAGCTGGCGATCTTCAGACAAACGATGGAACAAATAGAGGGGGGAAAATCATTAAAACACTGTTATAGGAAAATACATCTGAAATTAAGGAGTCATCAATTTGTTGAGAGATTGACTAGCCAGAACATAAGAAGTTCAATAAGTATTTTTTAAGCTCCACCTTTGTATTCAGGAACTGTGTGAGTGACTCAGAATAGCACGAAAAAGTTTGCAAAAAGAGCAAATGAAGCTCACAGTTACTAGGAAATTATTACAATAACCACTGGATGTTATGGGGAATGGAGAGGGTGCTTTGGGAGCACCTGGTGGGGAGGGGCAAAGGTCAGCTCTCCAAGGCGTCATCCCTCTTGCCCATTGGTATTTAATCTCTGTTCCTGTCCCCTGTTAACCACTAGGTGAATTTCTGCCTCTAAAAATTTGCTGATTTTAGATATTTCATTTAAATAGGCCCCTATAGTACATGCTGTAATGTCTTTTTTTCCTTAGCATAATGTTTTGGGTTACCTTCATTCTTGAAGTATGTTTTCATGGGATTTAGAGCTCTGGATTTACTTTTTTTTTTTTCTTTTCTTTCAACACTTTAAGGATGTTGTTCAATTGTCCTCTGGCCACTGATTTTTCTAATGACCATTTACTTGAAATTTGATCCTCTATATGTAGTATGGCATTTTTTTTTCCTGGTTATTTTCAAGAGTTTCTCTGTATTTTTGGATCTCAGCAGTTTTTCATGATGTATTTAGGTATAGTTTGTTCCTATTTTATCTACCTGGAGTTCACCTGGTAGATATCTACCTGATATTCTTGGATTTATACTTTGTATCTTTTATAAAAATTGGGAAAGTTTCAGTTTATATTTTTTCAAATATTTTCTTCCTACACCCATTCTCTTTCTTTTATCTTTGCTGGACTCCAGACACATGTATGCTAAATCTTTATAGTTTGTTCCATTAGTCCCCAGTACTGTTCATTTTTTAAAATACGTTTTCTCTGTTTTTGAGACCAAATACTTTCCATTGATATATATTTGATATACTGTCTCTTGTCTCTGTCCTCTCTCATTGTGCTGTCATGCTTATCCAGCACATTTTTATTACAGATATTGTGTTTTACAGTTCTAGAATTTCCATTTGGTTCTTTCTTTATAGTTTACATTTCTCTGCTGTTTCCTATCTTCTCCTTCATTGAGAGTTTATTTTCCTTTACATCATTGAATGTAGCCATAACACTGCTTTAAAATACTTGTGTGTTAATTACAACATCTAGATTATCTTGCAGTTGACCTCTGTTAATTATCTTTCTCTGGGATCATATTTTCCTTTCTTCATATATCAGGTATTTTGTATAAGCATGTCAAGAATCTTGGAGTTGTTAATGTTTTGTGATAGAGACTCTGGATTCTTTTATATTCTTCCAACAGTTTATTGATTTTGTTTGTTTGTTTTAACAGACAATTAACTTGATTGAATTCAAGCTGAAAACTCAATCTCTTGGGTAACATTTTAAATATCACTCCCTGGTCTGAGCAAGTCTTCTTGGAGCCTGATCTACACACTCATAGTTCAGAGTCCAGAGATCTGGGTAGAATTTTTACACAAAATTTGGGGCCACGTTTCTGGATCTCTCTTTTCTGGGATTTCCGCCTCACCTGTTATGGGTACTATTGTAGTTTTAGCCACCCTCAAGTTGGAAAAGCTGTGACAATGTAGAACTTACTCTAAGCTGCTCCTGTTTTATGAGTCTCAGCTCCCCTCCTGAATCTTCTTCCTTTAGGTTTTCACTCACCAATATTTTTAGAAGCTTGTTTGTATACTTTTTTTGTTTTGCTTTTTTGAATCTAGAGTTGTTATCTGAAGGATGGTCAGATTGGTAAGTTTCCAGTAGAAACTTACTCATCTATACCAGAAGTTCAGTCTGTGCTTTTACATCTGGGTATAGTTATTAATTTTAAAAATTAGTGGTGTGTTAAGCATCTAGTAAGACACAGAAGAAAAATATATTAGCAAACTAGAATGGAGGGAATTTCCAAATTATCCAAAATGAAACACAGACATATGAAAATATGAAAAAAGGAAAAGAGGAGAAAATCTAGAATATGTTTAAGAACAATTCCAAATATAGAGATCTGAGAAAATGGAGAAGGAGCAATATACAAGTTAAAGTTGGCTGAGAACTTTTAGTAATGGAAGACATGTATGAAGGAATCACAATGATTCCCAAACGTGGTAAATGAAACTAAAACTATACCATACAAATTGTGGTGAAACTGCAGAAAAATAAGACAAAGAAAGGTCTCAAAATAAACTGATTAGGAAAAAATATCTACAAAAGTAAAATGATAGGATTGACAAAAATATCACAACAACAGAATGCACTCTACCACTTCTACAGAATTATATGTACTTTAATTGCTGAGAGAAAATAGCTATCAACATAGAATATTATACCGGGCTAACCTGTTATTCAAGGATAAGGACAAAATAAGACATACTACTTACAAAATTAACTTCGGGAAGAAAGAAGTTGAAACCAAAAGGGGGGAAAGGAGAATAACATAGGGTAAAGAAATTGATAAATACATGAATAAATATAAATATGCATTCACTTTTTGAAACATCAATAATCACTAATTTGAGGCCAAATGTGGTGGCTTGCACCTATAATCCTAGCACCTTTGGAGGCCAAGGCAGGAGGATCACTTGAGCTCAGGAGTTCAAGACTAGCCTAAGGAAGCAATTCTATACTATAAGTAGAAAAATTACTTAAGTGTGGTGAAACACACCTGTAGTCCCAACTACTCAGGAGGCTGAGGCAGGAGGATTGCTGAAGCCCAGGAGTTTGAGGTTGCAGTGAGCTATGATGATGCTACTGTACTCTACTCAGGGCAAAAGAGCAAGACGCTGTCTCCAAAATAATAAGAGGAAGAAGAATAAGGAGAATCACAAATTTATTTCTTTCCACCTGGCATGAAAACCAGGTAGACCTAAAATATTGAACAATAACAGCTTTAAGGTGAAAAGGAGTGGGGGGGGTCAACATTTTAAAGTTCTGCTAACATTCAGTAGAAGAATAGAGCTAACTTCAGACTTTGTGTGTATTAAAAAAATTTAAGGGTAAACAATAAAGAGGAACATTAGAATGTACAATTAAAAACAACACTGAACCGAAGTTTTGACAGGAACACTAACATGTGATAGTATGTTATTTCCAAAATAGGGTGCTGGATCAAAATGAAGAATTTACAAAGGAAATATTTAACTCCCAGGTTCCATGACTCTGAGGTCTATATGGCCAGATCCAGTATGGAAAAGGGGATATTTTAATGAGAAGATATTTTTAGGAGGCTTTTAGGACGCTTACTGAAGTCTGGTCCCCTAAGGGAAGAGAGAAAGAGACTGTGTCTCATCTCTCAGTTCACCCTATAGTGTGTATGGGCTAGGAGGGTGGTGGTAATTCTTCAACTGGATGACTCAGAGGGCCTGATTTTGTCTCTTACAGTTGGGAGACATTTGCTATGATGTTTGACAAAGGCCCAAGAAGCTCAAGTGCCTTTGGCAGGAAACACATGGTAGAGGATGGGATTTGGGAAGTACCTCCATTCCCACCACAGCAGGGCAAAGGATGCATGCCTGCTTTCCACGGATGAGATGCAGATCACACAGAGACAGTCAGATGGGAGCCTTCCCATTTAAGACCTGGCAAAGAAGACAGGGTGAAACCCTGTGATGAGGACCTCTGGGGCTGAGAAGTGGGTCAGCTGGAGGGACAGAATTCAGCCTCCACCCTAGGGGATTGGCAGCCAGAGCTTGACTGGGACATCTCTGAAGCCACAATCACTTATCATTTAGCAGCCAAGTAAGGGCTTTTCTGCCTACCCCCTCCCCCTTGCTGGGTTCCAACCTCTCAGGGGCCTGGAGAGCTCTTCTTAATAAACTGAAGGAAAGGGGAAAAAGAAGCTTACCATACCATCTTTCCCTGACCCCAAGTTCCCATATATCACAGCTCTAGCTGGGGGTGGGAATGAGGAGAAGGAACCACCTGTAATTTGCCTACTTAGGGCAGAAGATATGCTACCTTGACTTGAAGATTGATGGAATAAATATTTGAGTACCTACTCTGTGGTAACCACTGATGGACGATGGAGATTTAACAGTGAAAAAAATATATAAAAATATCTTTCTTTATGGAGTTAACATTTTAATGGATTTATATCTAGGACTAGACATTTTTAAATTGATATTTTATGTTGTGACTTAAAGTGACCACAGGACTATTATCTAAAAGAGAGGAGGAAATTCAGGGGGCAAGTAAATATAAAATAATTATTTAAAATATTTGAACTTAAATGGGACTAGACACATACTAGCAAAGAAAACTGGTAGAACTGTATTATCATCAGAGAACATCCTGTTAACAAAGAATGTTAAGGATTTTTTTAA
Source organism: Galagoides demidoff (assembly GCA_963574575.1). Lineage (NCBI taxonomy): Eukaryota > Metazoa > Chordata > Mammalia > Primates > Galagidae > Galagoides > Galagoides demidoff. The sequence continues at coordinate 7,419 of CAUYQV010053784.1, forward strand.
AAAAATGTAACTATATACTCTATTGTTCAAATGGGAATTCTTTTCAGAGTTAAAAGAAGTGCTATTAATAAGATCTATGAGGACAAAATGTGTTAGTATGAGATGCTATTAATAAGACCTGTTAGAACAAAGTGTATTAACTAGGATTATCTTAGGCCAACTGCGACCCATGGTCATTCTGGAGACAAAAAAGGTCACTGTGTGGATAGGAGGGGTTTATGAAACTGTAACAATTCAGCAAAAATTGGCAGAATGACAAGGAAAAATGGATAGATCTAATATCATAAACGGGGATTAAACATAAGTCTGTACAACTGACAGAGTAAACACAAAAAATTATAAGGTATACAGAATATTTTGGACGGTCCCTGTTCCTCAGTGAGTAGGGCGCTGGCCCCATATACTGAGGGTGGTGGGTTCAAACCTGGCCTGGCCAAATTGCAACAACAAAAAAAGTAGCTGGGCATTGTGGCAGGCGCATGTAGTCCCAGCTACTCCGGAGGCTGGGGCAAGAGAATCCCCTAAACCCAAGAGCTGGAGGTTGCTGTGAGCTGTGAGGCCATGGCACTCTACTGAGGGCAACAAAGTGAAACTTTGCCTTTCTCTAAAAAAAAAAAAAAAAAAAGAATATTTCAACAGCACAATCAACAAACTTGCTCTAAAGCAAAGATGGGTAAATTACATACCATGGGCCAATTCTAGCCTGCCACCTGTTTTTGTAAATAAAGTTTTATTAGAACATGGCCACATTAATTTATTTACTTGCTGACTATTACTACTTTTGGACAACTAATAGCAGTATTGAATACTGTGACAGAGACTGATATGAACCATAAAGATAAAATCTTTATTTTCTGGCCCTTTATAGGGTATTTGCTATCTCTTGATCCAAAGCAGTGGTTCTCAACTTGTGGGTCACTACCCACAGGAACTGTATTAAAGGGCCACGGCATTAAAAAGGTTTATAGAAACCATTTATAGAAAATGCTGCCTCTAGCAATTAAAGACTACATATTCCTTTCAGGTACATGTGAACATTTGGGAAACTTGATCATGTAGCAGATATCAACTAATTTTAAAAATCCTAATACATATTCTAACTATAAGAAAAAACCCAGTATCATATATTTATATGTATATATCTGACCACCAAACAGGAATCAAACAGGAATCAAACAAAATCCCCTTAAGATACATAACAAAATCTGCCTATGTTAGAACGTTTTTTTTAACCTTCTCAATAATTAATGAATCAAAGAAGAAATCTTAATGGAAATTATATATTTGAATTGAGTGATAATAAAACGCCACATTTCAAAACTAGTGGGAAATGACTGGAACAATTCTGAGATGAAAACGTAGAGCTATAAATAGTTATACTAGAGAAGAAAACCCAGCACAAGAAGACAAAGAACAAAAGAATAAACTCAAAGTAGCAGAAAGGAAATTAACAAATAGAAAAGAAAGAGAATAGGAAAGAGCAACTAAATCAGAGAGCAAAAGATAAAGAATCTTTTAGCAAAACAGACCAAGGGAGGGGGAGACAAAAGGAACAAATAAACACTATTGAGAATGAAACTGCTTTGTGGTTAAATAGCAAAGGACTGGATAGTGCTGAGAAGTGATGGGCTAAATGCATTTTTTTTTCTCAGTCTCTGTGCATTTCTGTATGTTTGAAAGATTTTGACACACACACATCTGCAAGCAAACAAACAAAAGTATGGGCTCGAATTCTACTGGTTCTGTAATTGATGAGTGAGTGTCGTGGGGCAGGTTAAGTGCTCTCTGCTTCTGTCCCCTCCTCTAAAATAGAGATGATAACAACTTTTGGCCCATCATCTCCACACCACCCTCTTCATGAGACTCTGGGAATTCAGGACAAGGTTTCATTGACTCAGTTTTTTAAAAGCCTTTCTCTAAAGTTAAGCTTGCCCCAGAATCACTTAACACCTCTTCCTCACCTTAAACTACCTCGTAAACCTCGAGATGCCACATGTGGGATGAAGAGGGAACTGCAGCAAAGGGACGGTGGGGAGGAAGGCAGAAAAGAGAACCCGTCCTTATTAAATCCTCCCAGTGCGATGGGGAGTACAGGAGGGGCGGAGGGAGGTCATATCGAGGGAGGGTGAATGGTGGGATCACATCTATGGTGCATAATGCAAGGGTACATGTCCAATCTATAGAGTATAAATGTCTTCACACAATAATTAAGTAAATGAGACAAAGTATATATTAACCAGTGTGATGTAAATGCTCCTAATTCTATATGAAATCAGCACATTGTACCCCATAAATGCATTAAGGTATACATGATCTATGTGTTTATGATTTAATAAAAAAAAAAAATAAACCCTCCCAGCGCACAGGCTAGTGGGCTAGATGGGAGTCTCTGTTCGCCTTTGTGGAAGGTAGTAAGTATGTCATCTGCCAGTGTTCATTTCCATTTGGTATTGCATGTCAGATGTCTCCATGTCCTTGTATATCAAGTCACTGCTTCTTGCTTCTAAAGTGGTGTGGTGGCCAGTGGTGTCCCAAATCCCACCATGACCTCTCCTTTCCCCTAGTCTAAGGCACTTAGATTGCCTTCATGTCTATGCTACCAGAAACAACACATCAACTAATTTCTTCATAAATGGCCCCTTTCAGGATACTGTCAACAGTTTTCTGGGATTTCCATCTCGGAGTGAACTTCCTGGGTCACAAAGAAGATAAATACCTATTTGACTACATACTGCCAAATTATTTTTTAGAACAGTTATACCCATTTGCACCCCTACCAGCAGGCCACAAAAAACCAGGAATCTTCACACCCTGTTCACCAACACAGGCATTACGGTGTCCTTTCCTGATCGGCGCTCAGGAGTTCCTTGTCTATTCTAGAAACTGACCTTGTGTTATGTTTAGACATTAGGCGTATTTTAATTCCTGTCTTCATGTGTCTGACATTGCTGTGATGTGCTTCATTGGAGGGTAGAACTGTTCCCTGGTCACTCAGCTGGAGGTCAGAAGCAGGACTGGAACCCAGGCCAGTCTCTTTCTGAAGTCCATGCTCTTTCCATAGCACCCCACCCCTCGCCTCCCTGAACCTGCTTTCTCCAAAGAGGGCAGTTCCCCACTCAGTCAAGGCAACATTTGGGTATGTGGAAAGGAAGTTAGTGGTGCATCTCCAGAAATTGCACAAGGTAACCTCCCACTGGGGCTACAGAAGCCATGTTGATGCTTAAAAGATGAGGATCATGATTTTTAGCAGGGCTTTCCTGGAGCTGCTGGAAGCTCTGTTTTCTCTTTGCATACCTTAGCATGGGGTAGCTATCACCTTCCTGGTTGTAATTATCGGGCACTAAGCATACATCTAAATGGAACACTGAACCACAGGGCCTCTTGGTGACCTGGGATCCCACTGGCAATGCAAGCTTAATATGTAAAGAAAGCTATCCTGGTCTGTCCATACCCCCTGCCCAGCCTTGCCATACAGCAGGTGGTGCCCTCATTTCCCCGGCATCCCACGTAAGAAACCTCAGGTAACTCACCTCTGACTCGCTTTCACCCTGGTTTCTGCCAAGCCCTACCCATCCTTTTCTCTCTGCTGTGTCACACTTCACTGTAGTCCCTCTGATCCAGCCTCCTCTCTGCAGCATCACATCCCTCCACCCCGAATTGTTGTCCCTCTGATGTCTCCATCACTTTTGTCCTGACCTAGCTACTTTTATATAGCCATTCCTCATGGCTGAAAATGTGATCTGAGGCTTGGATGTAGGTTTCAGCTTTGTTATTCATCAGCAGGGGCAAGACAACCTTTCTCACCAGCTGTGGGTGCTGGACATAAGTTCTATTTTTTTTTTTATTAAATCATAGCTGTGTACATTGATACAGTCATGGGGTACAGTGTACTGTTATTATACACAATTTGAAATACTTTCATCAAACTGTTTAACATAGACTTCATGTCATTTTCTTAGTTATTGTGTTAAGACAATCCTACAATTCCTCTACTAGGTATATATCCCGAAGACCAAAAATCACATTACAACAAACATATTTGCACCAGAATGTTTATTGCAGCCCAATTCATAAGTTCTATTTTAGCAGAGACTTTCTCTGTTCTGGTCACTGCTGTATCCCCCAAACCCAGAGCATAACTAAGTTGGCATTTTATGCATATAACATGTATACATGATAAACTCAGTAAATAAATGGTTTTGAATTAATGGGAAGTTGAATGAATGGATTTGCTGAAAGAAATCCTTTCAGAAAGAAGAAGCAGCTCTCTATAGGGTGTCTCAAATGTTGCTCCTAAAGTCACCATACATAGGGAAAATGGGAAATGGCAGCTAAATGTAGATTTATTTACAAAGTATTCATTATAAAATTTTGCAAAGAGGTGGCCAACACATAGCAATTTTTTTTGCATATATATATTTTTAATAGAGGTACATTGAGGTACGATTTGCCATTTTCCCTGTGTATGGAGACTTTTCGAGTGACTTTTGGGACACTGTATTTTAAGATGGGGAAAAGTACTTCTTTGGTACTTGTCAATACCTGTGAAACAGAAACATAAGTGGAATTGAAACATGTGAATTCTTAATAAAGCTTTCAGTTGACAGCGTGCTGGACAGGTGATAAATGAATAATAATTACAAGATTAGCGTGCTGTGAAAGTTACTAGTAATTGAGTCTGGCATAATTTCTGCTTCTGAAATTTAACTCTGAAATAAAGTTTGGAAAAGTGTTTCATTTAGGTTATAAAAGCTTCATGGCCATCATTCTCCACTGGCCGTGGAAAAGTGAGGCCTGAGTTCAAATTCTGGTTCTACATTTTCTTAGCTATTTTTCTTCTTACAATCCCCTTAACCTTCTCGGGTCTCCATTTATTCACCTGTCAAATGGGAACACAGTAACCTCCATGATGTGAGGACTAACTAAGGTGATGGATATCGTGCACACAGTGCAGGCTGGAGAGAGGGCAGGAATTGTCCCCACATGACCCCACTCTCCTGTGGCTCTGTACTCCAGCCCTGGCAGTATGAACGCAGAGGTCATGCCAGAGAAATGTCTGCCGCGTGCTGGCTGAGGGACACTCTCTCTTCTCCAACTTCTGTGGTCAGAAGCCAGCTTTCCACAAGCCTCACAGACGTGATGTAGTGGGGCTTGAATTTCATCCCTGGCCAAAAAAATAAAAAAAAAAAAAGTAAAGAAAAGAAAAAGCCCCGTTTTCTTGGCTCTCATGTGGCATCTTTTGGGGATTTCCCTCAGACAGCAGAACTAACACTTCCCAAGGTCAAGAGTGTGGAGAAATGAAGCCCCCAGCACTGACGGGTGGACTGTGTGTGTGTGTGTGTGGAGGGGACGAGGCTGAGATTTTCGAAGGGCCAGTGCTATGGGCTGCTGGGGTAACTGCAGGGAAGCACCAGAGCCCCAGACATCGTTTAGGTGAGGAGGTCCAGGCTGCTGTGCTGAATGGTTGAGGAAGAAGCTGCTGTCTCCACAAGATGTTGTGCTAATCTGTGGGACAGACACTGTCACAAGTCCTTTCTGGGTGTGCCTCATGTCAGGGCCACCTGTGAAGACTCAGGGTTCTGACCTTGCTGCCTTGACCTGGAATTAAGGACAAAGTGTCTTGTGGCAGAGGCGGGGGTCGGGTTCCTCAGCTTTCCTGCTTTGATGGTCTCTTGTGCATTATGATTGATTATTAGGCATCGGAGAGCACGTGTGGCTTCTGTGGCCCTTCCTATTCGATGGTTCTGTGACTCTAGTGCCTTAAAGATGGATCCCCTGTGGCCAGAGTCAAGTGGAGATTTCCACAGCAAGTTCTCTACCACGGTCCTGGGGAGAGAAATCCCACCTCTGTCAATGGCTGGGGAGAGACAACAGGGAAAGAGCACAAGGGCTCATGTTCTCTCGCATACCCTCTAGGTCACTCGGTCCTGCAAAGTTTGATGGGAGGAGGACCAGCCAGAGGACGTTACCTGGCAGGTGTGTGAGTCACTGTTTCCAGCTGCCATGACAAGGCTGCCTCCTGGGATGAGTTTGATGCATCCTGCTGCCCTCTGCTGGTGGGGGCTATAGGTGAAGTGAAAGGACAGCCCTGGGGTCTGGATGCCTGGAGTCAAGCCCCACTTCTGCTTCTTCCTGGCTGTGGGATACAGAGCCTGAGAGTCCTCACCTGTAAAGTGAAGGAGTTGGGCCAGGATCTGAAGACAGCTAATGTCCTTTTCAGAGGCCCCACAGAGGCACTGGAATGTGGGGGCAGGATGAGGTTTACCCAGATCCGGAAAGCTGGCCAGTTCCAAGGACTGTTCATCCTACTGGCTGCATTTGAGGCTCAGAGGACCCCGACGGCTCTAATGGATCTGTCATCAGATAGCATCGCCCCAAGGGTGTCCACTCTCATTGCACAGGTGGAGAACTGTGACGGTGGCTTTTCAGCCCAGCGAAAAGTCTTCCATGGGCTGAGCAGCCCCAGTTCCTCCTCCAGTCTTGGTATCTGATCCTTTCCCTTCCTGGGACAAATGTGTCACTATTACTCCTATAATGAAGTGTCCAGATGGGAACACAATACAGATGTGGCCCAGCTATTAAAGAGGGATGCAAGAAAGCTGTAGAGTACTGTCTAAAATTCAGACATTTCCCCAGCTGACTGTATTCTCTATTTATTCCAAATTCATGGCATCTTATTCAACGTCTATCTGTTGAAAGTGGAGAGTTTTTCCTTTGTGCTCCTGACTTGGCCCTATTAAAGGGAAGCGCTGGCTCTGGCTCCCCCTGGAGGACACTGTTTGGGGTTTGGCAGCCTCAGCCCTGTGAAGGGGCAGATAGTTTAATGACCTGGTGATTTTGTTATTAAAACATCATCTTGAGGGCTTGACTTAGTGCCTATATGTCTTCTTAAGCTGGTGCCTCTGGGCACTCTTCTTTAGAATTTGGGGACTGGGGTCTGGGGGGCTTCTCTGGGCCTCTGCTTGATCATCTTTAAAATAAGGCAATTTTTCCAGCTCTAAATCATATGACTCTTTGGGAGTTAGATAAAGACCTGCCTTTACAACTACAGTAGTTGATATTTTTTTCTGCATACTGCCTCTTTTTTTTAGGAATTTATTGTAGTCTTTTAAAAAAGGGCTCAACTTTTTCCTAACTTAACGCCTTCAAATTCCTGTTTGTCACCATCTCCTGATGTTTTCTCATTCCTCTCACCCTCCCCAGCTCTCTAAAATGAAGATGGTCCAAGCTCAGTGGGTAGCGTCATAGCACAATAGTTCGGGGCAGTGTCTCTGGAGGGGCCCAGGCTGGGACTGTGCTCTAGGTTCATTAGTGGTCAGCTGAAACACCTTGGGTGAGTCACACAACCTCACCGTGTCTGCTTCATTATCTGTAAAAAGGGGATAATACTAACAATTGCCTTATAGGTTTGACTCTTAATGAGACATGTACGTGTAAATGCTTAGAATAGTGCAAAATAGTGTTCAAAAGAAACATTCATTATTACTGTTGTATTTCTATGGGATGAGGTGGCCAATAAAACCTAGGATCACCACCAGATTCCTTTTCTCAAGCAAGCAAGCAAATAAGAAAACAGAAGACATGGATCCTGAAGTCTCCAGTAGTTTATATTCTGGGTAGGAGACCATCACAGGTCACTGTCCCTGCAGTTGGGAAGACGGCCCAGCTGGCTGGCTAGCATGGACCTTAGAGAGTAGGAGAAGCTGAGGGCTTATGAGATGGGGTCACAGCCAGGAAGTTATTTATTATCTGTGCACTAGACAATAAACATGAACTAAGGACCCTGGTGGGGTAGACCTTGCAGCTGATATAAAAAAAGATCTGGTTGTTGAAGGACCCAGCTCAATAGGGGAAATAAACAGGTCATAAAAATCATAGTACCCTGTGAGGACTGCAAAGGGGCATCCTAGAAGTCTGAAGGTGATGGGGAGGGATTGGAAAGGACACAGGCCAAGGTATAGGACAGGTAGATCAGCGGTTCTCAACCTGTGGGTCACAACCCACAGGAACTATACTAAAGGGCCATGGCATTAGGAAGGTTGAGAACCACTGCTATAGATCATGACATCAAAGGCTTTACAGTCTACCTGGCTTCTCAGAGAGACCCACACTATAAATGGAGGTGAAAAGTTAGCTACTTCTCAAAGTGAAAAGAATATGCCTCTTTTTGTATGACACAAATAGTACACTGATGAAGCCAAATTTATTTTTAATTAAATACTTTTTATAAAGTAACCATATGTACATATATATACTCAGAATAACCACTGTTTTTTACCATGACACTGTTTATAGGGGCCCAGGCAGGAATAAGGGTCAGTACCTTGGAGAGCTCCAAGGGTTGCCAAAGAGCAGAGATCGGCAACTAGCTCAGTGTTAAGGCAGAAGCCCACTGAGGGGACAAGCATGGTGTCAGCCCCTACCTGGGCAGGCATCCATTGAAAAGGCTGGTTCTTCTCCTTCTGGGAAGAGGTTCCAGGGAGGGAGTGGTGGCAGATGGTGAGCAAGAGGCCTGAGATGGCCATTTGGTATCTGCTCTCTCTCTAGATAGGGTCTTCCTGGTACTCAAGAGAGATCATTACACCCCTCCTGGAGTCAACTAGAAGACCCTGTCACTAGGGGATTAGTAGAGTTTTTCTTTCTTAAAAAAAAAAAGAAAAGAAAAACTTGGTTGGTGGAACTTCTCTTCTTGTGGCGGTGACTTAATTATTTGAGATAAGTGGTTGAAAGTGTTGCTGCTGCCTAAAGGCAGAACCAAAGAACTGGGGCAAGCTCAGTAGTAGTTCCGCTACTCCAGCCTCATGGATATGTGCATTGCTGCAATTACCTGATCACTCTAGGTCTTGTGGGTGGCTGGGGAAGTGTCTATGAACTTCAGGGTGAGGCCTGACTTGGAACACCAGAGCCTGGTTGAGTTAGATGTAAACCTGACTGGCTGCAGTTGGGAGACATGCACCTATATATGTCTGCTGTATGCATGTGCACTGTTCTTTCCCTTCAGATGGGCATGTTGTGTGTATATTTCTCTTCTTAACTTGTTAATTTATACGTTCAGGAAAAGTCCTCAGCCAGGTGTGGATTCTGGTGAAATGGTGATGTCAGTGGAGTTTATCCTCAGAGCCCTTCCATGTCCCCTCTTTCTGCCATCTCAGTCCCCCAACTAGTCTCTTGTTCCACATGTGTTTATGGAGTGTCCTTTGTGGTGCAGACCCAGGGTATGCACCTGTGGTCAATTGTAATACCTACATGCCCTAGATTTTCTGGAACAATCCTGATTTATAGGGATATTATGTTCATTAAAAGTGATTTGTTAAACATATGATTGAAGGTCATTTGACTTTATGCTGTTGTAAAACATAAATGAATTCACAAATCAGGAAAATAATCCTCAGTTGTCGTACAAAGATTTGACAATGAAGTTCAAGAACTTGCCGCCATGGCTTACGTTGGCAGCACCATACAAACAACTCAGTAAGATTTCATAACTTCTGTATTTCAGTGTCTCATATCCATATTCATATCAATGTGTGGTGGTAATTTGCTAAGTGGGGTTCATTATTGTTGTTGCATGCTTTTATGTGCATATAATGGTAGCTCTGATAGTCATTCCACAAAAAGAGTTCCAAAATTGCTTTGAAGGGTGGACTGTTTGCTGGTGTCAGTGCATACGTTCCCGAGAGAAGTACTTTGAAGGTAACCATATTCAGCAATGAAATATGCAGCAGCACTTTTTCTAGGATGAGTTCACAAACTTAATTGTCAGACCTCGCATATGTAAGAATTTTACATGTAAGAAATATGATCACAGTGTAATGACAAGAGTACTAATCCGGGCTCAGCACCTATGGCTCAATCGGCTAAGGCGCCAGCCACATACACCTAAGGTGGCGGGTTCAAATCCCCAGCCCGGGCCCACCAAACAACAATGATGGCTGCAACCAAAAAATGGCCGGGCGTTGTGGTGGGCGTCTGTGGTCCCAGCCACTTGGGAGGCTGAGGCAGGAGACTCACTTGAGCCCAGGAGTTGGAGGTTGCTATGAGCTGTGATGCCATGGCACTCTACCCAGGGAGATAGCTCAAGGCTCTGTCTCAAAAAAAAAAAAAAAAAAAAAAAACAAATAGTGCATTCTTGTTTTTCCATTAAGAAAAAAAATCCTGTTTCATAGTTTGCCTAATTTTCAGATAAGAACCCAGTCATTTCACAACAGACCACCCTTTAGCTACACCACGCATGCACTAGATTAGCGTCCAGTCAAGTGGAATCGGCCACGTGGTTTATCTGAACA
>CAUYQV010053786.1:0-17338 GCA_963574575.1 Galagoides demidoff
CCCAAGTAGCTGGGACCACGGGTGCCCGCCACGACGCCTGGCCATTTTTTGGTTGCAGCCATCATTGTTGTTTGGCGGGCCTGGGCTGGGGATTCAAACCTGCCACCTTAGGTGTACGTGGCTGGCGCCTTAGCCGATTGAGCCACAGGCGCCGAGCCAGAAAACATAATTTTAAGTAAAATAGAAAGTAAATAACCAACCCAATTTATATCACACAGAATACTCCAGAAGGCTAAGGCATTACAAAGACAGGTGATTAACATATATAGGAACTGCTCAAAGTCTGTGTAAGAAATAGCCTCCCAGGGGCAGCACATGTGGATCAAAGGAATAGGGCAGCGGCCCCTTATGCTAGAGGTGGTGGGTTCAAACCCAGACCCCCTGCCGACCCAAAAGAAAGAAATAGCCTCCTGGGCTGTGCTTGTGGCTCAAGGAGTATAGGGCACTGGCCCCATATACTAGGGGTGGCAGGTTCAAGCCCAGCCTTGGCCAAAATTGCACACACACACAAAAAAATCACCTCCCATTCCCTAGGTTCTTCTGCCCCACTCCCTCCCACCTTTTAAAGATAGGGTCTCTCTCTGTCACTCAAGCTAGAATACAGTGGTGTGACTATTGCACACTTCAACTTTGAACCTCTGGGCCAAGCAACCCTCCTGCCTAAGCCGCTCAAGTAGCTAGAACCACAGGTGTGTGCCACCATACCAGGCTAATTAAAAAAATGTTTTTATAGAGACAGGGTCTTGCTATGTTTCCCAAGCAATCTTCTCACCTTGGCCTACCAAAGTGCTGGGATCACAGATGTGAGATATTGTGCCTAGTCCCTTCTGCCTCTTTATACAGCTAGGTAATTACCCTCCCTCACACTGGAGATGTATATGGATTAGGAAACTGCCAGAGTTTAGGGCAGACATCAAAGAAACCAAGAAAACATAAATTTATTGGCTGCTATGAACCATTTTCACTACTTGGCTCCCAGAATTCTGGTAGCCAGGCTTTTGTCCTCCAACAGGGAGTTTTAGAAAGGGCCTTCTTTGGAGATTATGTCAGATCAGTTCTTCAGTCCCTCATTCTTACAAATAAAGAACAGACAACAAGCACTATAAAATGATTTTTTTTTTTTTTTTGAGATAGTCTCAAGCTCTTGCCCTCAGTAGATTGCCGTGGCGTTACAGCTCACAGCAACCTCAGACTCTTGGGCTTAAGAGATTCTCTTGCCTCAGCGTCCCAAGTAGCTGGATCTACAGGCACTTGCCACAATGCTAGACTTTTTTTTTTTTTTTTTTTTGCTGCAGTTGTCATTGTTATTTTAGCAGGCCCAGGCCAGGTTCGAACCCACTAGCCCCAGTGTACGTGGCTGGCGCTCTACACACTGAGCTACGGGTGCCACCCTAAGAAACAATTTTTAAAAAGGCAACTTGGAGGAAGTAAAGGACACAGAGAAGAAACTTTACAAACAAATAACTCTTTTAAAGAATCTTTAGCAAGATGGACATTATAAGCACAAAATGAAAAAGAAATTTTGAAAAGAAAATCATCAATGAAATAATTTAAGGCCTCATTTGGTAAGAAAAAATACTTGGGTGTACTATCTGCTGTCACATTAAAACCTAAACACAGAATAAAAATATATAATTTTTGATAGAACTGCACTCTAGAGGGGAGATAGAGACCCAGTTTCAAAAATAAATACATAATTTTTTCTTTTTTTAAAAGACAGAGTCTCACTTTGTTGCCCTCAGTAAAGTGCTATGACATCATAGCTCACAGCAACCTCAAACTTTTGGGCTTAAGCGATTCTCTTGCCTCAGCCTCTTGAGTACTATAGGCACCTGCCACAATGCCTGGCTATTTTTAGAGATGACGCCTTGCTTTGGCTTAGGCTGGTCCTGAACTCATGAGCTTAGGCAATCCACCTGCTTTGGTGTCTCAGAGTGCTGGGATTACAGGTGTGAGCCACAGTGCTTGGCCCTTTACATTTTTTTTCAAATATTTATTTTTCATTTTTTTGAGATAGAGTCTCATTATGTTGCTCTCGGTAGAGTGCTGTGGTATTCACAGCTCACAGCAACCTTTAACTCCTGGGTTTAGGCGAGTCTCTTGCCTCAGCCTCCCCAGTAGCTGGGACTACAGGCGCCCGCCACAATGCCTGCTATTTTTTGGTTGAGTTGTCATTGTTTGGCAGGCCTGGGCTGAATTCAAACCCACCAGCTCTGGTATATGTGGTTGATGCCCTAGCCGTTGAGCTACAGGCACCGAGCCCAAATAGTTTATTGTTAGTGTTGCTTTACTGATGCCCCAGAAATGAAAGGGGGAGCTAGACAGAAGCAATGTAATGCATATACCTACGATTATCTAAAACATCTAAACCAAACTCAAAATAAGAAATTCTTTGCATTGCTGCCAACTGGGGAAAAGAAAAAAGACTGGATTTGCCAGCTTGTCCCATCTTGCCTCTTCTTTCAGAAAAATAGGCCATTAATTTTTTTGCAATGTGACGAGGAGCAGGTAAGCACTACCTCCTATCTTGAGAGAAGTAGCCCTTTCTTTCAAATCCATCTAACGCTATGTGTTTACAGGCTTTGTGGAAGCAATACTTACTCTAATTGAAGAGTCAACTTTTCTTGCAATTCACTTCTTTTGTAAATTAAGTATCATTAGTTAGATATTATTCACTCCTTTTCCTGCCCACCTGTTCCTCACTTCCAATATTCTGTGTCTCACTGAATGGTACCATCATCTATCAGCAGTTCAAGGCAGACACCTTGGCAGTCATATTTAAGCCTTTCTCTTTAGCATCTCCCATCCAGTCTGACATTTGGTTCTGTTAATTTTGTATCTCAAATTCATTCTCTTGTCTCCAGTATCAGTGCCATTTGCTGGTGGTATATGTATAAAGCCCTCAACCCTTTTCATCTGAATTACTATTGTTCAGGTATTTAAGCTTCCTGACTGGTCACATGCATGATGAAAAAAAATTCCTTCAAAAGTTTCTTAGAATGAATTTTTTTTTTTTGTTCTGAGACAAAGTGTTACTCTGTTGCTCCAGTATAGTGTGCCATGGCATCAGCCTAGCTCACGGCAATCTCAAACTCCTGGGCTCAAGCCATACTCTGCCTCAGCCGCCTGAGTAACTGGCATTATAGGCACCTGCCACAACACCTGGCTAAGTTTTCTATTTTTAAGAGATACGGGGTCTCGCTCTTGGTCAGGCTGGTCTGGAATTCCTGAGCTCATGTGCTCTTCTGCCTCCATCTCTCGGAGTGCTAGGATTTCAGGCATGAGCCACTGCACCCGGCCACAGTAGAACTATTTTGAACATCGTTACTTACTTTGGGAATGCATCAAAACAGTAGGTCTTCTTGGTATCAGGAAAAGCAACTCGCATTCCCGAGGTCAAAGGAGAATGAAGAATAACAGCAGCACTCTCATACCGAGCAGCAAGGTCCACAGATGGCACTGTCCCTATACTTTGGCCATATATAATCACATTTTCAGGGCGAATGCCATATCTATAGAGTCCAGAAGTTAAAAGAAAAAGTTGGAGTGGTATGAAATGTTCCATCATTCCTAAGGATCTCAGAATGAGAAATTAACTAATTTGTATTTAAATTTAAATTTCTTAGCCATCATCATTATCATTTTTAATGTTACAATAAAATCTATATTCTCAGTTTATGTTTTTTAATTTTAGCTTTTGGAAAAATAATTGCTGAAGTGTTTTAAAATTTCAATCTTTTTTTTTTTTTTTTGAGATGGAGCCTCAAGCTACCCCCCTGGGTAGAGTGCCATGGCATCACAGCTCATAGCAACCTCCAACTCCTGGGCTCAAGTGAGTCTCCTGCCTCCGTCTCCCAAGTAGCTGGGACCACAGGCACCCGCCACAATGCCTGGCCATTTTTTGGTTGCAGCCATCATTGTTGTTTGGCGGCCAGGGCTGGGGATTTGAACCCGCAACCTTAGGTGTTCGTGGCTGGCGCCTTAGCCAATTGAGCCACAGGCACCGAGCCTAAAATTTCAATCTTAAGTAATGAATTTAGTAAATCATTTACTAAAACACAATAATGCAACCTAGCACACTGTTATAACAAGTTTATTTCTCTAGACATCAAGAGTGGTTCACTTTATTTTCTGAAATTGGTCATACTGATGAAATGCTACATGTAATTATGTTACGCAATAAATGTGTACAGTTTTATTCAAGAGCAAATTACTATTTTTCTTGAAATGTGCCTTTGCTTAGGTGCAGAAATAGACTAATGATTGAAAGATGAATCAGGATTCCAAATGCCATATGGTCCAATTATTTACAATTAGACTTCATGTTAAAGTGTTGATTATGGTTTTATCCCCTTTAAATTGGTTGCAGATTTAAATATGTGAATTCACTGATTCAATAACTATTTATTGGGTACCTACTATGTTGAAGAAATTATTTGTCTACAGTGTAACTGTCCCAAGTGTAAACTACTGTCAGTATATGTGAGGTCTACAGGAGCTAATAAATGTGGGGTTAAAGGTTATAGTGGCGATAAATACACCTTTCCATTTAGAAGGGAGACAGAAGTCAAATTCTGGAAGCTAAGAGCCATTTGCACAATAGCTTCTAGTCTTTTGGAAAGGTAAAAGAGCTTTCTGAGATTCTGAACATTCACCAGGAAAGAGCAAGGCAAACTGTCCATGGGTTCTCTTCCAGGGATAAAAGACTATTTCAAGCACACAGGTAGTTTCTTCCAATCAGTCCTATGCAAGTATTGGACATGACCAGTAGGGAGGCTCCATTTACTCCAGACTGACTCTAAATGTTAGTAAACTCCGAAATAGGAGTTAGAAAGAACTTTAGCAACCATTTAACCTAGTCCAGTTCCTTAATGAGCAGATGTTCAAAGTCATAGTAAGCTAGTGAGAGATCTATAATTAGAACCCAGGTATACTGACTCCCAGAGCAATGTGTTTTCCATTATAACACAAAGACAAGGAGGACCAAGGACTGTGAAGGAAAGCTGTATATAGTAAATGCCAGGCCCTTATTTTCTGTTGATCCATCAGAAGGTCAGAAACTGGGGTTAGTAGAGATATTCAATTTTCCTGAAAAGGACATCATTACAATAATAATTACTTATGTTAATTATTCATTATTTCCTTCCTGGTTACTTAGGTTTAACTTTTTTTATCAGGTAAAAGAAGAGGAATATATTTTAATTACACACATTTTATTAGATGACAGAATTCCAGAAGTGAACAGGATCTAAGACCATTTAACTCAACCTCTTCATTAAAGAAACAGCTCAGGATCTTTCCAAACTATGTACACTTAACTAACATCTTCAACTCTCTTTAGGGTTCAGCATAAGGGAAAATATAACTTAAAATTTCTAAAATAAAAGTGTTAAATAGTATATGGGATTATTTGTGAATATCTGTCCTTGCCCCTCATTAATATGGGTCAAATGTGTTTAAGCAAGATCAATCAAGACTAGAAATCATTTTAGAACATCTCCTTCAAACTAGTATCTGACAAGATTAAAAAAAGAAATAGTAAAATTGACCCCTTGAAAAGTTTTTTTATACATAGACTAGAACACCAAACTGAACACGGCCTGTCAGAGTGCTGAGATTATAGGCATAAGCCACTGTACCTTGCTCTATAAAGCAGTTTTAAATTTACAAATGAAACAATAATTTTACCATCTTCCCTGTGAGATCTTTACCTATTATTCACCACCTGTTTTTTTTAAGTCTTCTGATTTATGCTTTCATATCATATCAATTCATTTAAGAATCCCCTTTATATATAGAACTTTGCCATGAGAGAATAACTATATTTCTTGGAAAGGAAAATTGTTTTAAAGATTTTCTAAAAAATCTAAAATCCTTCTTAAAAAAATCCAAAACTATTCCTATGAAACCATCAGTATTTAAACATTAAATCAGAAACACCAAGTTTTCTTTGTCCTCTAGCTTCACTTTGAAATGCTACAACTTTGAATAAGCAATTTTATGTCATACTCCAATAAGAAGGTTTATAAAACCAAATATTTGTCATCAGGTTAAAGTTTTTATAAAAATCATACATACAACACATGTATTAAGGCAGGCAAACATACTTAAAGTGCCTTATATATTTTTTGCTATTATGAGAAATTTAAAATCGCAATTGAAGAGTTTAGCCATTCATAAGCACATATTGGCAAGACCTCTCTATAGCAGTTTAAGATATGTATAATAGAAACAGCTTTTATTTTATTCTCTCACAGGACAATTCTAGTCAACCACTGTAGGCATAAAGAATAATTTCCAGTCACAATTTACCTTGTCCTTAGAGCAAGCCAAGCAGCTTCAATGTCTGCATAGAGATTCTTCTCTGTTGGTTTCCCAGAACTTGCACCATATCCAGAATAATCATATGAGAATATATTACAATTAATTCGTGATCCTAGTCCTATGTAAAAGCTGCTCATCTGACCAAGGTCAACAGCGTTTCCATGTGAGAAGAGTAAAGTGTATTTGGCATTGGGTGAGCAACGCACAAACATACAGGCAATTCTATTGCCTTTACTGGTTCTAGTCATGAAACACTCAATGGCATCTTTTTCTCTAGAAGAATACTGCCAGTCTGCTCGTTCTGACAGATGTAAAGTCCAGCGGCTTCCACTTTCATCACACATCAGTGTGTAAGTTGGATCAGGTGGCAAAAATGCTAATTTTGAAGCAATTTTCCCTGGGCAAGGTGGACAGCAGAAGAGGCAACATAGTTCACTAAACGAAAGATTGTTCATCTTCTGGAAAAGAAAGGGAGACAATAAATGTTTTAATAACTGAGGGTGGATTTTACATTTTCATATAAAGTTAAAACAAAGACATGGGTAAATTTATTAGTGACCAGTGACTACTACTATTATTTCAAATATTCTTCCAAACACATTTTTAGCATCCTTCTAGAAATACTTTATTTTTATTTTTGAGACAGAGTCACATTCTGTCACCCTGGGTAGAGTGCTGTAGCATCATAGCTCATAGCAACCTCAAACTCCTGGGCCCAAGTGATCTTCTTGCCTCAGCCTCCTGAGTAGCTAAAACTACACGGTACGCCACTACTCCTGGCTAATTTTTCCTTTTTTTTTTTTTTAGTAGAGATGAGGTCTTAGTGTTGCTCAGGCTGGTGTGGAACTCCTGAGCACAAGCTATCTAAAGGCCTCTGCCTCCCAGAGTCCTAGTATTACAGATGTGAGCCTGGCCTCTAGAAATAATTGAAATCCCGGGGTGAGACAAACATTCCAGAAGCAGATATCCTCAAATACTATGCCCGACACCTTCCAAATTGCAGTGACTAATCTCATTAACAAAAAATGTGAAAAATAATGATAATATTTGCTATTTCTCCACAAATATCAACATTTAAAGTATGAACTGTCTTAGTGTATAGTTTGTAATTTCTGTGTAACTCGACTGAGAATTCCCACAATCCCATGGAGAAGCTAGGGATTCAACATGATAAAGTAAAAATATAATAACGTTTATGAAGCAGTTATTATTTGTCAGGCATTGTGCTAAGTGCTCTATGTACACCTGTATAAGGTACAGCGGATTTGACACCAGACTCAGTTACTACGCTACATTACTGGGCTACAGTGCCTCAGAACACTATTAGTCTCAGAAGCCTATTATTATTTTAGCCATAGTGTCAGTGGCCCACACAACGTATAAACCATAAAAATGTATGTATGTCTGTATATAATTAATATCCACATTTAAAACGATATAATATTACCTCTTTGACTCTAATTTTTTCCATCAGCAAAAAAATCCAACACGTAAAGTGAGCCAAGTGGTTGTGATGATATAGTGAAGGAATATAAGACTGTGATGACAACAGTTGGCATCACCCAAGAATTATCTACTATCGCCTACGTTTTTCTCATTAATATTTAAAAAGTACCTAGCTCATATTAACAGAGACGCAAATATAAAGTAATACTGGTTTGATCTACCAGATTTCCTTCTATCTTGACCTTTCTTTTTTTCTTTCTTTTTTTATTTTAGAGACAGAGTCTCACTTTGTTGCCTTCAGTAGAGTACTGTGGCGTCACAGCTCACAGCAAATCTCCAGCTCTTGGGCTTAGGCGATTCTCTTGCCTCAGCCTCCAGAGTAGCTGGGACTACAAGCGCCTGGTTATTTTTTGCTGCAGTTTGGCAGGGGCCAGGTTCAAACCCGCCACCCTAGGTATATGGAGACGGCACCCTACTCACAGAGCTACAGGTGCTGCACTATGCTTTTCTTTCTTAAACCACTCTTTTTAGCAGAATTAGACCGTTGCTTAGTTCAGGGAGAAAGCATTCAAAACAAATACGTTACAGAGGTTTGGTGGCATCCAGTTGTCTGGAAAAAATGTACATCATCAATATACCAAAAATGAGAGGGGAATATATCTTAGCAGAGTGACAAAAGAGTTGAGAATATTTAGAGAGAAGGGAATGCCTTTTTCACTGTTTATTCTGTAATGCTCAATATAAATGCTTCAAAACTTTCCAGAGTAAACTAGGTAAAAAGAAGCAGCAGAAAGAGCACAGTTTGAGAAACAAAGGTAGTTATGACATAAGAGCCTTCAAAAGATGAGTAAGGGAAGACCAGCCTGCAAGAGCAAGACCCCTGTCTCTAAAAATAGCCTGGCATTTTAGCTGGTGCCTGTAGTCCCAGCTACTCTGGAGACTGAGGCAAGAGGATACTTTGAGCCCAAGAGCATGAGGTTGCTGTGAGCTATGATGCCAGAGCACTCTACCAAGGGTAACAAAGTGAGACTGTTTCCAAAAAAAAAAAAAAAAAAGTGTAATAAAATAAAGGCTTGATTAATAAGCAAACTACATATATCTAAATTATGTTCCTATAATTTACCTCTTAACCAGGAAAACTTTTATGTACTATAATAAGCTAGTTTTGAAACAAAACTGGCTAGCTGAGCACATATAATGCTGTGGAGATGCTTCTGGGCATGAATACAAACACAGAAAGGAGAAAGGTTGCAGTGCCAGGGTCCAGTTTGATGAAAAGACAATCTTACTTTCATGGTGCAGAAGAAATCATTTTTACTACCACTACCCCACAGCCAGATAACTTGGGCCCATTTAATAGCAACCTTTAAGTTATCACTTTCCTAATAATAGGTCTGGTATAAGGCAATGACATGGAGTAATCTCTTTGGGAAAAAAGGGTAATTATCTCCTTTTCAGTAAGTTTGAAAAATTCCACAAAAAGTATAAACAAATCTAAATTTTGGCATCATCTGAGCAAGATATTAAGGGAAAATATTTTATTAAAAAAATCACTGAAATAGGGTAGTGCCTGTGGCTCAGAGGGTAGGGCATCAGCTCCATATACCAAGGGTGGTGGGTTCAAACCTGATCCTGGCCAAACTGCAACAAAAAATTAGCCGGGCATTGTGGTGGGCGCCTGTAGTCCAAGCTATTCGGGAGGCTGAGGCAAGAGAATCACCTAAGCCCAGGAGCTGGAGGATGCTGTAAGCTGTGACGCCACAGCACTCAACCAAGGGTGATAAAGTGAGACTCTGTCTCTTAAAAAAAAAAAATCATTGAAATAGCTTGTTAAATTTCAAGTGCTTGTTCCTATAAAACTCACTGAATACTGGCACCATCAGGATTCTATACTTTAACAAAAATACCCTCAACGAATAAAAATATCATTTACTAGCTACTCCTTGGCCAGAAAATCTCAAAAGACAAGGCTTTTGAGTTATTCACTAGGGGGGATAGGATAAGACATTTGATAAGACACAAACCTATAAAAGAGACAATAAATTAAATAATTTTTTTTTTTACATAGTGTCTTACTTGTCACCCTAGGTAGAATGCCATGGTGTCTTAGCTCACAGCAACTTCTAACTCTTTGAGTTCAAGCAATTCTCTTGCCTCAGCCTCCTGAGTACCTGGGACTACAGGTGCCCATCACAATGTTCAGCCATTTTTAGAGGCGAGGCCTTGCTCTTGCTCAGGCTGGTCTTGAACGTGGGAGCTCAAGCAATCTACCCACCTCAGCCTCCCAGAGTGCTAGAACTATAGGTGTGAGCCACCTCGCCCTGTCCAAATTTAATTTACAGAAGAAACAATTTTTACATTACATAAACAAAGATTTAAAATAATTTATAATAAATTCTTTTTAAAAAAGAAGAGAATACTTCAAGAAAGACAAAGCAGGAAAAGGGATCATAAAGAAAAACCCAATTGGATTTTCTAGTTTAAAAAAAAGAAATCAAGAGGTGAGATAAACTGATGAATTGGGTAGAATAGTTAATAGCGGAAAAACTCATTAGTAAGGTGGAAAAGATCAGGTTGAGTAATTTCCAAATATGGAATTTTTGGAGATAAGACAAAAGGTTGGAAATTGGCAAGAAAATTTAATAGATAATGAAGATAGTAGTGATAATCTGAGAAAATAAAATGAAACTTTGAACCTAGAATTTTACATAGAGCTAAATATATATTATATATATAAAAGATAGGGTCTCTCTCTGTTACCTAGGGTAGAATGCAGTGGGGCACAATCATAGCTCACTGTAACCTCGAACTCCTGGGCTCAAGCAATCCTCCTGCCCCAGCCTCTCAGAGTGCTAGGATTACAAACATGAGCAGCCTGAGCAAGAATGAGACTCTGTTTCTACTAAAAATAGAAAAACTAGCCAGGCTGTGTGGCAGGTGGCTGTAGTCCCAACTACTTGGGAAGCTGAGACAAGAGGATCCCTTAAACTCAAGAGTTTGAGGTTGCTGTGAGCAATGACACCACAGCACTCATCCCAGGGTGACAGAGACTGTATCTCAAAAAATAAATAAAAATAAAAACACAGAAACAAAACTTTGGATGATACTAATATGAAGAGGATCAGAGGAAGAGTGTGCTTACGAGGTAAAAATGTGCTGGGATAGCTGATTTGTTCAGAATGATATTAATATTGACAGGCTTGACATGGAAGAAAACCAAGATGACTCTTTTTTTGCAAGACGGTCTTACTCTCTTTCCCAGGTCAGAGTGCTATGGTGTCAGACTAGCTCATAGCAACCTCAGATTCCTGGGTCAAGTGATTCTCTTGCCTCACCCTCCCCAGTAGCTGGGAATATGTGCGTGTGCCACATGGCTGGGCTAATTTTTCTATTTCTTTCTTTCTTTTTTTTTTGAGACAGAGTCTCACTTTGTCACCCCCAGTAGAATGAATGCCATTGCATCATAGCTCACAGCAACCTCTAACTCTTGGGCTCAAGCAATTGTCTTGCTTCACCGTCCCTGGGAATATAGGTACCCTCCACAATGCCCATCTATTTTTAGAGATGGGGGGGTCTTGCTCTTGTTCAGGTTGGTCTTGAACTTGGGAACTCAGGTAATCCACCCATCTCGGCCTCCCAAAGTCTTGGGATTACAGGCATGAGCCACCATGCCTGGTCAAATTTTTCTATTTTTAGTAGAGACGCTGTCTTATGTTAGTCAGGCTGGTTTCAAACTCCTGAGGTCAATAGATCCTCCCACCTCAGCCTCTCAAAGTCCTAAGATTACAGGCGTAAAATATGAGTCTTAATAAATAAAGCAGATAAAACCATCAGAAAAATGATACTTTTCAGGTCTCATCAAAGTGGGTATAGTAATTAATTATAAATATCTAGCTTTGATAGATACTTGTTAGATTATCCAACTTAAGTAAAGAATAGGCACAAAGAAACAAGAAAAAGAAAATTAAGGGGAGATATTAACAAAAGAGAACTAAAGGTTGATTTTTAGAAAAGGCGTTCACCACTATAACCAAATAGTGTTATTGAACACTCATAAAATGCCAGGTACTATTTTAAACACTTTTCACATATTAACAAATCTTTCAATAATACTCTGACATAGGGACTATTATTCCCTCCATTTTACAACAGAGGAAACAAAGAGGTGGAAGTGGTAATGTTATTTAAGGCCATATAGCTTGGGTGGCCCCGGTGGCTCTGTGAGTAGGGTGCTGGTCCCATATACTGAGGGTGGCAGGTTCGAACCAGGTCCTGGCCAAACTGTAACAACAAAATAGCTGGGCATTGTGGTGGATGCCTGTAGTCCCAGCTACTTGGGAGGCTGAGGCAAGAGAAAAAAAGCCCAAGAGCTGGAGGTTGCTGTGAGCTGTGACACCATAACATTCTACCAAGGGCAACAAAGACTCTGTCTCTAAAGAATAACTGTGGCTTAAACTCACAATCACAGTTTTGTGAGCACTCTTTCCACAAAACAAACCAATTTGATCAGACAATACTGATTATGAGAGAGAAGCAAATAAATAAAACATGATACAAAATGAGAAAGGAGAATGAGCTACATAGTTTTTTTTTTTTGCAGTTTTTGGCCAGGGCTGGGTTTAAACCTGCCACCTCCGGTATATGGGGCCAGCACCCTACTCCTTTGAGCCACAGGTGCTGCCCAAGCTATACAGTTTTTAAAAACAAATAATCATGTCAATACATTGAATAACCTTGACAAAATGCAAAGGTAAATACAAAGGACAAAATTTGCACAAGAGTAGAATATGGAAATAACCATGAGAACTTGAAATGTAAATCAAAGATTATCTTTACTTTTCAAAAAATAGTTGTTACAGAAGAAAAAAAAAAGAATGCTGTTCAACAACCACTTTCTAAAGCTATTGTACTATAACTTTACCTCAAAACTTAGTTTAAAGAAAATTAGAGGTCCATTTCACCTTGAACATGCATGCAAAAACTTTATATAAAAGTTAGAAACAATGAAGTGTATATAAACACAAAACGATCAAGCTGAAAGACAAGAATGACAACTCTTCCAATGTGAAACCAAAGTAATTTGCCACATTAATGAAGTAAAGAAAAATCAGATGGGGTTGTTTAATAAATACAGAGACAAGACAATATGATATATAGGTGATATGGTCACTCCAGACAGAAGATGCAACAGAAATTTACGAAGTATTAAAACTAATAAGAGATCTCAGCAGTTGTGGCAAATACATGAACTTAGGAAAAATGGTACATTTTTATGTCAGCATTAACATCAACTAAAAATATAGTAGAAAATGTAGACAGTACCCACAAACAAAACAACAAACTATTTAGGAATTATTACAAAATAGAATGTAGAAAAATGCTAATGCAGAAAAAAAACCTAATAAAAAGGAAAGATAACTTAATAGCGTTGAGTGTTAACTTCCCCCAAATTATAAGTTCAAAATAATTTCAATAAAAGTTCCAGTGGAAATCTGAAGAACTCAAACTGATTATAAAATTTATATGAAAGTGTAAAAGTACAAAAGTCTATAGAAAATCCAAAAATGAAACTAAGGAAAAAAAAATCCACTACTTATAATCAAGAAAAAAAAATACTTAGAATTCCAATGGAAACTGAAGAGATCCACATCAGCCAAAACAATCTTAAAAAAAAAAACCAAAAACTAAGGTAGAGAATTCATACTTTCCAATTTCACCACTTACTAAAAAGCAATAGTAAACAAGAAGGTAGACAAATATATCTAAGGAACAGAACTAAATATTATCCAGAAATAAACCCTAACATTTATGGTCAGTTGATTTTTGACAAGAGTGCCAAAAGAATTCAATAATGAAAGAAGTCTTTTCAACAAATGGCAATGAGACAACTTGATAACTATATGCAAAAGAATGAAACTTTACATCTATTTCACATCACAAATAAAAATCATCTCAAAATGGGTTAAAGACTAAATGTAAGATCTAAACTATAAAGCTCTTAGAAGAAAATATAGGCATACATCTCTGTGACCTTGGATTAAGAAATAGTTTCTTAGACGATGCTGATAGCACAAATAACAAAGAAAAAATAAAGATAAATTAAGCTTCAAAATTAAAAACTCGTGTTTCAAAGGACACCATCCAATGAAAAGACAATTAACTGAGTGGAAGAAAATATATGCAGAACATATATAAATGAGAGGTTTGTATTTAGAATATATAAAGAACCTTAGAATTCAGGAATGAAAATACAACTCATTAAAGGGGAAAGGGATATGAACAGACATTTCTCTGAAGATGTACACATGGCCAAGAAGCATGTGGTGGGAAGAAAAATGGTCCAACCATTTTAGAAAACAATCATTTGACCAAGCAATTCTACTACCAGGAGAAAAGAGAACCTATGTCCACACAAACACTCATGAATGTTGGAAGCATTTTTCATAATAGCTAAAAACTGGAAACAAACCAAATATTCATCAACTGATGAATGGATAAAAAAAAACATGGCAAATCCAAACAATGTAATAGTATTTGGTGATAAAAAGAATTAAGTATTATTATTATTTTTTTTTTTAGAATTAAGTATTGATGATTGTTACAACTTAGATGAACTTTAGAAAATTATGCTTAAGGGTAGTGCCTGTTCCTCAAAGCGTTCAAACCCAGCCCTGGCCAAAAACTGCAAAAAAACCCCCCCCAAAAACGAAAAAGAAAATTATGCTAAGCAAAAGTAGCTAAATGAATACTTATTGTATAGTTGCATTTATATGAAATGCCCAGAACAGGCAAATCTATACAGACAGAAAGCAGGTTAGTGATTATCTAGGGAGCCAGAGAACAGAAGGGATGGAGAGCAATGGTTAAAGAGTGGGGGTTTCTTTTTGGGGGTCATAATAAAAATGTTCTAAAATTGATTTGAGGCTTGGCACCCATAGTACAATGGTTACAGTGCCAGACACATACACTGAAGTTGGCAGGTTTGAACCCAGCCCAGGCCAGCTAAAACAGCAATGACAACTGCAACAAAAAATAGCTGGGCATTGTGGCAGGCATCTGTAGTCCCAGCTACTTGGGAGGCTGAGGCAGGAGAATCGTTTAAACCAAGAATTGGGAGGTTGCTGTGAGCTGTGACACCACAGCACCCTACCGGGGTGACAAAGTGGGACTCTGTCTCAAAAAAAAAAAAAATTGATTTGAGCAGTTGTTGTGCAATTTGGAATTGTGCATCTCAAATGCACAATTTATGGAAAGTTAATTATACTTAACAAAGCTGTTAACCAAATAAAAAAAGTCTATGGAAAGCTAAAGGAATTCTGAGAAGAGAAAAAAAATATATATTTGCAGGGTATCTGGGAATTTTCTTTTTCAGATAATAAGATACATTATACAAAGTTATAGTGAGAGACTAGTGCTGGCACAGAAACAAACAGACCTAGTAACAGAAAGGAAATGGGGTATTACACAGCTGGTTTCTCAAAGCAGTAGGAAATCTAGCAGACTGTATTGCAAAAACTTATCAGAAGGGGTAAAATAGTTGAATCCCTACCTCTGAGTATGTAGAAAGCAAACTCCAGACAGAATACAGACCTAAAGAGCAAAACTAATAAAACAAAAAATGTATATAAATAAATTCTACTAAATACAAAACATAGATAGACTTAGTTTCATTCAAATAAAGGATTTCTTCTCAATGAAAAATGTCTTGTGAAAAATGATTTCATCACTCAAAACTGTCCAAGTTAATACTTATTTTTTATTTACCAAGTTAATACTTACAACAAATGGGCAAAAGATAAGAATAGGCAGTTTACAGAAAGATAAATTCACATGGCAAACAAGTATACAAAGAAAGGTTCCAACTATGAGAGAAATACAAACTGCAAAAAAAAAGAAATCAGAAAGCTGAGTAACATGAAGTACTGGTGAGAAAGGGAGAAAATAGTAATCTTTGCAAACTGCTTGGTAAGCCATTCAAATTTACCAATGGCCCAGATAATCTCACTGTTGGCTCCATACCCCCAGGAAACACTTGCATAGGTCCTTAAGGTAATAAATACGAGGCTAATCATGGCAGCATTATTTGCGTGGAGGCCTGAGAAGCAACACAGATTCTATCCCTGAGGAGATAAGTAAATATTTTGGATGCATATAATTGAAAATGATACAGAATCAGAAGCGATAACAGTTGACTATAGCTTAAAGAAATACAGTTCTGGGTGAAAAAAAAAATGGAACAGATCTATAATGTCATTAACATATTAAAAAATAAACACTACGTATCTTCATATCTAAGGGCATGCATATTAGAATGTATGCTTATGCAACAGGAAATTATAGAGGTTAAAAACAATACAAAGGAACATGAGAGCAGTACTTAAATGTTCACAGATTGAAAATATGCCAAGAACTAGGTAGATTGAAGTTCTAGAAAATAATCATTACATCTGTTTGCTTACCACTAGACCTCTAGACCTCTAGTGCTGTACCTGACATAAGATTTCTACTATTTCTGAGTTAGTAAATTAATAAGATTAATTTTAAACTACATGTTAAGAACGAATACAAAAATATTTTGTCACTTTTACTTTGATTTTTCATGTGGGGGCAAAGTATAAGCTGTCAAATTAAAATCTATGAACCTAAGGTGGAAATGCACTGCTAGCTACTAAAATTATTCAGTGCACTCTGAAGCACAGAATAGGAACAGTCTTTCAGGATAGAGGGAATCTTGCCCCTCCTTGAAATCAATATGCAAAAGAAAAGGTCACCTCAATGTGCCTTTCTGGTATAGTTTTCCTTCTGGCAGAAGGCTCTTCAGAGTTTCTTCAGTTATAGCAGGAGGAATTTCTTAACACTACATGAAAACAATAACTTAAAATAACTGCTTCTCCTGATAACATTTTCTTCCTCACTGACAAAGAAAAAGAATGAATACCTGAGTTCTTTCTCAGTAAAACAGGGAGACTAATATTAAAAAATGTCCCTAAGTAGGGCAGCACCTGTGGCTCAGTGGGTAGGGCACTTGCCCCATATACCGAGGGTGGCGGGGTTCAAACCCGGCCCTGGCCAAACTGCAAGAAAAAATAGCTGGGCACCTGTAGTCCTAGCTACTCGGGAGGCTGAGGCAAGAGAATAGCCTAAGTCCAAGAGCTGGAGTTTGCTATGAGCTGTGATTCTATAGCACTCTACCAAGGGTGACAAAGTGAGACTGTCTCTTAAAAAAAAAAAAAAAAAAAAAAAGAATCATCATACTAAGCAGCTTAGTGCTGTGGCATCACAGCTCACAGCAACCTCTAACTCCTGGGTTCAGGCGATTCTCTTGCCTCAGCCTCCCAAGTAGCTAGGCCTAAAGGCACCCACCGCAATGCCTGGCTATTTTTTTGTTGCAGTTTGGCCAGAGCCGGGTTTGAACCTGCCACCCTCAGTATATGGGGCCAGTGTCCTACTCACTGAGCCACAGGTGCCGCCCAGATTCTTTTTACTTTTTTGAGACAGAGTCTTACCTAGTCACCTTAGCTCACAGTAAACTCAAACTCTTGGGTTTCAGTGATCCTCTTGCCTCAGC
>CAUYQV010053788.1:0-11674 GCA_963574575.1 Galagoides demidoff
TAATCATCAGAGAAATGCAAATCAAAACTACTTTGAGATATCACCTAACTCCAGTAAGATTAGCCCATATCACTAAATCCCAAAACCAGAGATGCTGGCGTGGATGTGGAGAAAAGGGAACACTCTTACACTGCTGGTGGAAATGTCAACTAATATATTCCTTTTGGAAAGACATCTGGAGAACACTTAGAGAACTAAAAATCGACCTGCCATTTGACCCTGCAATTCCTTTATTAGGGACCAGTATCTTTTAACATTTTTTTCCCCCAAATAACCTGTGTTCAAGAGAAGGTGCTTACTCTGTTTCACAAACATCATCATGGTCTACTTGATAAACCAGTTCAGATAAAAATATATCTACATTTGGCACACAACACTTACTAATCAAATATTCCTGAGCCTTCAGAGA
Source organism: Galagoides demidoff (assembly GCA_963574575.1). Lineage (NCBI taxonomy): Eukaryota > Metazoa > Chordata > Mammalia > Primates > Galagidae > Galagoides > Galagoides demidoff. Next base: position 410 of record CAUYQV010053788.1, read on the forward strand.
AAATCAGAAAGGTCTTTGTGATAATCCCACACTATAAAAATAAATTTATTCTTATTTTTTACAACTTTCATAGAAATTCATATTGGGGAAAAAACTCTTGAACATTTTCTATGGCTGGTGATCCCTGCCTGGGGACCCTGTAGAATGTTTTCTGAGAAGTGTGGTATCCATGAATTCTGTATCTAGAGTTTTGTAAACCCTAAGCCATATCCTTAATCCCGTGCCTGGAAGAGTGAGATTGGAAGGCATCACTATCTCTGATCTTATTCTGTATCTAGAGTTTTATAAACCCTAAGCCACATCCTTAATCCTGTGCCTGGAAGAGTGAGACTGGAAGGCATCACTATCTCTGATCTTATGTGTCAGTTCAGATGTTCCAGGGGTAGAATGAAAGATGTGTGCTATGGTTTGAATATCTGTGTCTGCACCAAAATTCACAGGTTGAAGCCAACTCCCCAGGGTGATAGTCTTGGACAGTGAGAGCTTTAAGAGTAATTAAGTCATGGGAGCAGAGGCCTTGTGAATGGAATAATGCATTATAGACAGGGTTCTCAGAAGTGGGTTTCCTATGTGAGGGCCCTTCCACCTTCTGCCGTGTGATAGCACAGCAAGAAGGTTTTGGCCACAACACATTGGTCTTGGACTTGCCAGCCACCAGAACTGTGAGCCAATACATTTCTGTTCATTATAAATGACCTAGTCTCAAGTATTCTCTTAGAGAAGTACAAATGGACTAAGATAAGGTACTTTTCCAGAAGTTTCTCATTTTTCCAAAAGCTCTACTCTGTGTTTATACCAATATACTCTAAAGAGTAAATTGGCTTTCCCCTTACAAATGATGGGATGACACTTTTAAATTTCCATTTGTCCCAAAGATCTCTGTCTCCTCAAACCCCAGAACTAATCCACTCACACCCCTCCCAGCTCATTCTCATCTCTATCTTCTATAAAGTCTTCAGTTAGGTAGGGAAGGTTTTCATCCTCTAAGCCAGTGCTTCTCCAACTGCAGTGAGCACCCTAATTGCCCAGAGAGTCATGATTCCACCAACAGAAACTGGTTCATTAGGGCTGGCTTTGGACCCAATGCCAATGTGCATTTTCATCATGTCCACAAATCACACTTTGAGTAGCACTGCTGTAAGGCACAGAAAGCGCATCTGAATCACCAAGCTTTGAATTTTCATCCTCTCAGTCACTATGTACTTTGTCACACACAGCAGAGAAGCCTCTCCTAGGTACTGTGGTCTGATTCATTGTGATGCTGCTATTGTTCATCACCCCCACCTGAATATTATAGCTCTGCCTGCCTTGTCCAAGTTCTGCCCTCTTTCCCACACAAAGCTATACCAGCAGCATTTCCACCAATTATAACCTTAAAGGGGCAAATGTCCTTCAGCTGCAGCCAGCTAGAGAAGTCAGCTTGATCAACCTCCTCCTGTACCATCACACTGTGCTTCACCCATAACTGAGGCAGAAGGGCTACGGGCTCCATGACTCCTCCCTTTCCAATTGATTTGGTCCGAAGTGAACAGTTGACCCAAAAAGAGGGAGATCCACATTATTGGCTCGTAATGCGAGCCAATCAGCTCCCTTTATTCTGTTTTTGAATAAGGAAATACAAAAGAAAGTCTAAGTCGGTAGGCACTAAGGGAAATAAGTTGTAGGAATCATCTGAAGATGCCGTTCTTGTCAATCCACCAGCTAAGTACAACTGAAGTGGAGGAAGGTGGTCAGTCAGAAGGATGGCTCAGATAGTGGGATCCCCACAGCCACTGATGAACTAAATTACAAGTGTTGTTGGCCAGCAGCCTTGCCCAGGACCCAGCCAAGTCAGCAGCACTGCCCACAAGGTTTCTTGGTGACAGTGTTATGGGAATAGCATGGCAATAGCTTGTTAGCCAATAAATACTGTGATACTATAAAATCTACCTAAGTGCCCATCCTCTGATGGGTAGATAGAGAAAATGTGTGTATACACGCGTGTGCCAACACACACATGCACACCAGGGAATACTATTCAGCAATAAGACAGAATTCAATAATGGATTTTGCAACAACTTAGATAGAACTGGAGGCCATTATCCTAAGTGAAGTAACTTAGGAACAGGAAAATAAATGCTGGATGGTCTCACTTAGAAGCAGGTGCTAAACTACGGCTACACAGGGCCACAGAGTGGTGTACTGAACACTGGAGACTCACAATGTGGGGGGAGGGGGGTGGACGGGATAATTACCTATGGGGTACAGTGCACACTACTGGAGTGATGGATACACCGAAGCCCAGACCCCACCACTACATACATGTAACAGAATTCAACTTGTACCCTCTAAATCTATTTTTTTAAAAAGGAGGGGAAAAAATAAAGTGAATTCACTGGACGTACATACATATGTAGTTAGATATAAGATACTACTGAGCTCAGAACAATCCTCTAAAGTAAAAACTAAAAAATTTCATGAGAAGAAGAAAATGCAATGATTTTCCATAGAATCATGGATGAAGGTGAAGAGATGCTCATTTTATGGACCTCAGAGTTTGGGGACACAAACCAAACCAACCTACCAGATCATTAAATTCAGAATATTTTTTACAAGTTTTCTAAGCTATGTCAATGTTTAATAGTGTGCATAGCCTTGAGCTGTCCCTCACAAAGATGACTAGACTCACTTAGGTATGTGTGCGTACCTTTGTATGCCTAAAAGTCACTTTCAATTTATTTTTCGACTCTACTGAGGGACTACGATGTGCTAGTTTCTATTCTTTGCTGAGGATACAATGGAAATTAATTTTGTGAATTTAATTATTTATCACTATATAAATAAGAACACCAGAACACACTAACATTAGAACTTTCATTCTACAGAGTACAAGCTGCAAGTATGATGGTTTTTTAAAATTTACTTATACATTTTCCCCCCTTATCTGTGTCTTGGTTCTACTTCCCTTGTTGTTCTCCATCACCTAATTATTCTAATTTTATGCCAGCTACTTGAGAGTGAATCTAAAAGAAAAAGATAAAGGAAATGCATATCTAGCTTTGAGGCAAGCACCATGACCATATATGGGTTTTCTGATAATAACTGAGTTTATTCACAAACTAAAATACTTAGGGATTTAAAGAATAAGGCAATGGCCCAGTGACATTTGTAATAGCCATTCTATGCCATCTTTTAAATCTTAGTAATCAAGTAGCTCAAAACCTTTTCTTCTTTTACCACAAAGAGGAAGGGAAATCTCCAGTGATCTTAAGAAGTTTTTAAAACCTTGAGAAAACAAGTTCTAAGGGAATTAAGTATTACAGTGGGATGACTCAGAAGATACATCATCCCACTCTGCTCATTGTAAATTTTGGGGTCTTCTGGATTTTAGAAAGAAGCTACGTATGTGAATTCAGCTATAAAAAGACCCTCTTTACAGCCACAGCAAATGGAGAATTAATGCAATTGCTTGTATCTTACATTTTAAGAGTCACAGAGGCGAATGCTTCCAGGAACCAGAGGAGGAATGTGGAAATGTGACAAGGCCAGCAGTGTAGAATTCTGGCACCCTGGAGAGCATGTGTCCTTTAACTTAGGGCTCCCCAGGTGTCTTATTTTTCACTAAAAGATACGGAAACTAATGCACAATCCCTTAATTTTTAAGTGCTCCAAATTATTAAGAAACTACTTTAAACCCTTTTCAGGGTAAACAACAATATTCTGCAGATTAAATTCACATACAGACCATAGCCACCATCTAGTTGCTGCGTCTGATCTAGTTAATTACATCAACTAGATTGATGTATTGCTTCTTCTCCACTCAAGAGAAAATACACCCCAGAGAGGGAAAAGTGGAGAAGTAGAGAGTGGAGAGTCACACTATAAAAAAAAATTTTTTTAAACTCACTATGCCTTTAGAAAGGACATGAAGAAAAGAGCTTTGACAACTCCTGTTAGGGGAGTGAGGCTTCTTGACAAGGGAACTGTCTGCTCCTCTTGTGGCACTTTAGTTAAGTTACTTCTTTGACATGCTCTATCTTTTTTTAAAAAAAAATTGAAATCTGGGCACTCTCTGCAGTATGCAGAACTCAAGTCTAATTTTAAATAACCCTGTATATAGATGCTGATTTTTTAAAGGATTCTTTCCCAATAATAAACATGTGGAGAAGATTTCTATGTGTCAGGTCTTTACAATTAAATTTTAATAAGGAACGATTAGAAGAAAAACAAGTCAATATTTCCCTTTCTGATCTTCCTAGGGACCCCCTTTCCTCATTTTCCCAGGGGAGTCGGCCATAAACATACCATGGGCCACGATGAGCAATTTCCAGACGATCCTCCTGAGAAGGGAAAAAACTTTCCCATATTTATGCTTTTTCAAAATCTATTTCCTTCATGTTCCAGATCACGCCAGATGTCCTCCTGCCGTGACCCACGATGCCAGTGGAGACAGTCGGGTCTGGCTCCCATCACTTCTGATAACACATCACTCACAGAAATTGCGCCCCAACGTGGAGCATTTCTTTTTTTTAAGAAAGCGTGCTCAGAAAAACCATCTCTGTTTTTCCAATTGTACCGTTACGTGGAAGATGCTGTCTGTATCCTAAACCCAGACTGGCATTGATTGGCTCCTTCAGCCCCGATTTACTCACAGCTTCCGTTTTTATTGAGGGACTCAGCTAAGAATAAGGAATATGGGGTGAGCCAAACGGACCTAGTCCTGCCTTGGTGGATCGCGGGCAGCAGAAATTATCACGTGAATAAGGGATAATCACAAAGTCTGGGGACCACACTGAAGGGGGATGACGAGACGCTGTGAGTCTAAGACATGACGTGGTCTGGGGATTGAGGGAGAGGCTTTCCCGGGACCGCTGATAATTTCAGAGTGGTTGGGGGCCACCCAGGAAAGAGGACGTAGGGAACGACTTTCCCCCTGGAGAGCGTGGCACATGCACAGCCCCGGGGCGGGAATGTGGCACACTCACAGAACTGAAGCCATAGGGCTGGAGTTCACAAAGAGAAGAAGGTTCCAGAGGACGTCCACTAGGCAGGTAGAGACCAGGTCATTCAGGGAGTCCCACCAGGGCAATAGAAATCTGTTGAGGGCTGGGGGGCTAAGGGGTCAAGTTATCGTATTTATATGTTTAAAGGCTCTCTCACACTAGTGAAAGAGAGTTGATTCAAGGAAACTGGTTACAAGGTGTATTAACCATGTGTGTCTTATATTTTAACATTTGAGGCCTTGCTGACCCCGGAAGGTCTGCCGATTTCTAGAGATGGTAAAGCACTTTTCTGCAAAGTGCTCCTTTCATATGTCAACAGACTGACCCAAAGCTCACATCCCCCCCACCACCACCACCACCTCCTTTCTCTAGATCTTACTCTCTGGGCCACTATCCCCCTGCCCTCAGTGCCCCAAGGCAAGGTACCAGAAAACTAAGGACAACCCCTATGCCCCAGAGCCTTCCCAGATTATTCAAACCAGCCAATCCTCACCGGCCACAGTCCTCACTCCCCCACCTCCTGACCAACTCTGGGGCTTCTCTTGAGGCCCCTCTGCAGCAGCTGGGCCTCCTGTTCCTGGGCATCTGTGAGTGTAAACCTCTTCCTTTGTGACAGTCATTTCTGCCTCTGCACCCCCCAGTTAAAAGAAACACCAGGTAGATTTTAAGACACTGTGGTAAGCCGAGTGACTTCTGATGATGCCTTAGATGAGAATGGCCACAGTGAAGTGGAATAAAAATAGAGAAGAGATAGCATGAATTTGATAAGGGGGTGAGGAAGAGGGACGGGTGTAGGATGATTCCTGGTTTTAGTCCTTGTTCAATTAGAGGATGATTGGTGCCGCATACTCACACAGAAAGTGCAAAAACAGCACCCAGTTTGGGAGCGAGGATGATGAGTAAAATGTGCTCAAATTGAGACAGCCAAGTGTGAATGTGCATGGACAGTTGGATTTAAGCACATATTCAAAGACAGGAATCCTCACCACCCTTGCCCAACTACTCAAAGATGAGGACTCCAAGACAGTATAAATATAAAGTATAAACCTACTATTTATAGAGTGTGATTTCTTTCCCCAAATATATCAGATGTCTGGTTGATGTAAATGACACTTTAAAATGAGAAACATTACTATATTTATATCTTACTGGTCTTGAAAAGTTAACTTTTATATGCTGTAGATGCTATTTGATACGCAGCTGCCTGTCTACTATCCATGTCAAACTAAAATCCACTCTCATAGTGAAATGTTCTCCAAACTTGAGGCAAATCGCCTTCAAGTACCCTTCATTCTATAAACCAGAAGGATCGTACTTCCTATAATGTGACAAGAAATCACATTGTCAGGTTCTCCTGATTTTCCCCGATAATTGCACTTACTTGAATCTTAACCGCAATGCCAGTTGTTTTCAAATTGATCTGTAAACTTAAGGGTGAAGAAGATAACAGTTCTGAGGAACAGTCCAACTGGCCTGTTAATCTTGTAACTGGCCAGTCTTTTCATAATTTCAGAATAAAAATAGGGGACCGACCGGGTGAACACATTTTCCTCCTTCCTCGAGACTCACATCAGAGGTGTTTGGATAATGACTCTGCTACTATCATTATTGCCAAGGAGATCTGAGGATTATTTTCTCTTTTCATCTGTATTTTGAAAAGTCTTAACAAAAGTAACCTGAGGTCATTGTTAACGAGCTCAGTTTTGCCTAAGGTGCTAAGGAAATGAAAGCAATCTACACAATTTCAGAAGGAGGCAAGTTTTGTGAGAACTCCCAGACCTAGGGTTCTGATCTGGAGCTGTGAGAGAAGCCCAAACTACCCACACCAAGCAGCTGTGACTTAGGAAACATAGCTGTCTACATCTGGCAAGGTCAGTAAGGACATGACCCATGTTTATAGCTTCCTAATGGGATGCAGATGGATGCAACTGGTGATCACATCCAGGATGCATCACAGACTCCAGTGAAATCTGACAGTCTTGAGGAAGGTACGCGGTCAAAACAAGCCTGGTATCTAAGCCACAATTGGAGAAAGCAGAAAAGAAGAATTCCATGTCCATTTTATCTTATTTCTCACTTGCCCTGGCCTTAAAAGGGAACATCTACAATATAGTCTTATAAATAACAATAATAATTAACCTTTTAGAACCTTACAATGCATTGGGCACTGTACTATTAAACTATCTTATTTAATCTTCATTACAACTCAATGGAATAATTACTCCCATTATCCCATAAAAGAAAAATTAATGCCCTATATGCCAAAATACAAAGTGCATGTGTGGGGAAGGGGTCATTTTTCTAAAACTATCCAGCAGAAAAAAGTTGTTTCATCCTTAATTCTTCAGATTGTCCTCTGAGTATTATTGGATGCTGCTTTAGTTAATAAAAATCAAGATAGTTTGAGAAAGACATATTTCCCTCAAATGACCACAATTGATGCTACTTTTAGATGTTCATGAAAGTAATCTGGTAGAGTTGGTTTAAAAAAAAAGTGGTAAGGAAATTTAACACAAATTTATTAATATTAATTATCTATTGGAGGCAACTGATAAAGCTTCTGACACAAGCCTTTTAAAATCACTCTAAAAGCTGATATTGAACAAGAGAAACATGATGAATGTTCATCTATGAATTTAAATATTTACTTTCCTAAGATTGTGCAAATGTGTGCTTACAGGTAAAATAGAACTTCTAACAACAGCATCAAACACAGATTCCAAATATATAGATTTTCACACAATTTAAATGGATATGAAGATATATACCTTGGCAAACTGTGTGTGGCACTCAGAAAGTGACTCCCACAATGACAAAGATGTTGATGTCCAAGTTGCTTGGGAAGAGTTAGGATCAAAGTATTTCATGAAGCGTAAGACTGGAAAAAAGAAGCAATACTTCTCAATTAAAGTTATTTCACATGTAATAGAGTTTTCATGTAACTAAATGTGTAAATGCTAGAAATCGTATCTGTCTCATTTCTAATAGATTTAATGGAGTGTCTCAAAGTACAGAGAGAGCTAGAAGAAGGTGAACAAGTTGAACAAGAAGACATGAATGCAATTTCAGAAGTTCAACAGAAGGGTCCAACTGTGTTCAACTCACTAAACCAGTGGTTCTCAACCTTCCTAATGCTGCATGGTGACCTCATGTTCCTCATGTTGTGGTGACCCCCAAACATAAAATTATTTTCGTTGCTACCTCATAACTGTAATTTTGCTACTGTTATGAATTGTAATGTAAATATCTGATATATCTGATATGCAGGATGGTCTTAGGTGACACCTGTGAAAGGGTCATTCTACCCTCAAGAACTGCTGCTCTAAACCATTATGGAATTCCTCTGACGCGGAAGGCCTAGGGTGGCCAGACATGATATACAGATGAATGTTTGTGCCATTATTGTCCATTTGGTCCCCTAAGTTAGAAACTTTAATTTTCAAAACAACCCTCTGGTGTATGGATGATTATTGTTATCATTCCCATTTTACAAATGAAGAAACTAGTTTATAAAAGTCTACACAGTTAGTAAATGGCCACCTCAAGGTTCAAATCTGGGGAATCTGATGCCTAAGTCTGTGTTTTTAACCACTAAGCTACATGGCTTCTTCACATGCCTTCCTCTCTTCTCCTTCATGCCCACAGCTAACCTGTCCCTACATTTACAGAGAAGAGCCACACACCTCCAGGAGTTCTAGCTAATACATTCGTACAATGGCAGAGAGGAATGGAAATACTGGAGTATTAACTCTTATCTTTTCAAAGAATTTCAATGTGTGGTGAAAGCTATAGACTCTCTCCATCTAGTCACAAATTTTACATAGAAATTTAAGAGGGTCACAGACTATGCAGAGACCCCCCCAACCACTGAAAGGAAACCTTGGGGAAGTGCTCCAGGATATTGGCCTAGGTAATGATTTATTGAGTAATACCTTCAAAGCGCAGGATATCAAAGTGAAATTGGGCAAATCGGATCATACCAAGCTAAAAGGCTTTCCTACAGCAAAGGAAACAAGGAAGTAAAAAGACAACCTACAGAATGGGAGAAAATATTTGCAAATTACCCCTCTGACAAGGGATTAATAACTAGGATATATAAGAAGCTCACCCAACTCAACAACAAAAAAATCAAATAATCTAATTTTAAAATAGGCAAAAGATCAGAATAGACATTTCCTGAAAGAAGACACATGAATGGCCAACTGGTATATGAAAAGAAGTTCAACACCATTAGTCATTAGAGAAATACAAATCAAAACTACAATGAACTATCATCTCATCCAGCTAGAATGACTTTTATCAAAAGACAAAAAAATAATATGTGCTGGTGAGCATGTGCAGAAAGGGGAACACTCATACACTGTTGGCAGGAATGTAAATTAGTGCAACCACTATGGAGAGCAGTACAGCATTCCTTAGAAAACTTAAAACAGCGCTACCATATGACCCAGTAATCCCACTGCTGGGTATAGATCTAAAAGAGAAGAATTCAGTATATCAAAGTTATTTCTATATTCCCATGTTTATTACAGCACTATTCACCATAGCCAAGATTTAAAATCAACCTAAGTATCTACTAATGGATAAATGAAGAAACTGTGGTACATATACACCATAGAATATTATATAGCCATAAAAAAGAACGAAATCCTGCCATTTGCAAGAACATGGGTGGAACTGAAGAATACTATGTTAAGTGAAATAAGCCAAACAGAGGAAAACAAATCTCGCACATTCTCTCTCATATGTGGGAACTAAATTTTCATGAACCAGGGTGAGGAAGGAGAATAAACCTATGTGGGAATGGTGGGGAATGAAGAAATAAACACACAAGAGAGAAAGATGGGATTGGCAGGACTGGAGCAGCTAAGACTGCAGCCAGCACTAAACCATGGAAACAGCTTTATTTATATAGAATCTAAATAAGGTCACTTATTTTAACAAAGTTTCTTACCAGATGGGAATTAGGAGTAATATGGGGTAAAGATTAACTTTAGAGAGGGAAAGCTATGTGCTTTCCTTGCAAAAGAGAAAAGAGAAAGTATGCAGGGGCAGAGGAGAAAACAATGTTATTCAAGGAGGAGAAAAGAAAGTTGTTCCAGGAGGAGAAGAAGCTGGGGGTCATTCCCTGAATGCCTGCCCAGGTTGTGGGGGCCCTGGCACCTCACAACCCATACTCCATATCTCCTCCTTTCACAGCCTGCACTCCACACTAAATATTAAAAACAATTGATCTCATAGAGACAGAAGTAGAATGATGATTGCCAGAGATTGGGCAGGGTAGCAGGGAGGTGGAGATAAAGTGGGGATGGGTAATGGGTGCAGACATGCAGTTAGGTGGAATGAATGATATTTAATAGCACAACAAAATGACTATAATCAACAATAATTTAGGGTGTACTTTAAAATAACGAAAAGCATAGAACTGGAACATTCCTAACACAAAGGATAAAGGCTTGAGATGATGGATACCCCAATTGCCCTGGTTTTCTTATTACACATGTATGCCTGTATCAAAACATCACATGTACCCTATAATTTAAAGTGAAAAGAAGTTTAAAAATTAATCAGTACACTTAAGTAAAGCAGATTCACCTCTAAAATGTGAGTGGGCCTTATCCAGTCTGTTGAATGCCCTAAGAAAAAGACTGACCTTCCTCAAGGAAAAGGGAATTCTGCCAGCAAGGTGCCTTCGGCTTAAATGCAAAATGAACTCTTCCCTGAGTTTCCAACCTCCTGCCCTGTTCTGTAGATTTGGACTTGGACTTGGACTTGTCAGTCTCCACAGGGACACAAACCAGTTCTTTTTCTTAAAACCAATTTCTTTCTCTCTCTTTCTCGCTCACTCCATGCTGTTTGTTTTGATTCTGCAAAGAACTCTAATGTAGGTAGTATGCTATAGAAAGCTATGAACACATCTACTTGTATTTAGTTTTTAATCCTATTTTTAAAAAAAATCCTTAGTGAAACTTTCATAATTATATAATAATAGTATATGTTATGTAATTTGAAATTAAGTTTATTTATGTGCACACTCAAATTTTTTTAAACTAAGATTGGCACATGATCAAAAAGTTTGATCACCAGTCTAATCAATGAATAAGTAATACAGAACCTCCACAGTTGACCATCTCCCTACATTGACCACCTCCTTAAGTTGACCTAATTTTCTTTTTTTTTTTTTTTTGAGACGGAGCCTCAAGCTATCCCCCTGGGTAGAGTGCCATGGCATCACAGCTCATAGCAACCTCCAACTCCTGGGCTCAAGCGAGTCTCCTGCCTC
>CAUYQV010053789.1:0-15449 GCA_963574575.1 Galagoides demidoff
CACACACGTGCACGCAATTGTGCATACATTCAAATATTTGGTTGCAATAGCCCAGAAGTGGAGTCATTGGCACTGCACTCTGAGCCTTCTGTAGAGTTTCTCATGATCTGGTACACTTGAAGAAATCAGCCTGGGCAAATATTTTATGAGGAGGACCCCCAGGCAATTGAAGCAACACCAAAAATACATTCCTGGGACCTGATCAAACTAAAAAGTGTCTTCACAGTCAAGAATACAGTAAGTAAAGCAAGCGGACAGCCCTCAGAATGGGAGAAGATATTTGCAGGTTATGTCTCTGACAAAGGTTTAATAACCAGAATCCACAGAGAACTCAAATGTATTACCAAGAAAAGAACAAGTGATCCCATCTCAGGGTGGGCAAGGGACTTGAACAGAAACTTCTCTGAAGAAGACAGGTGCATGACCTACAGACATATGAAAAAAATGCTCATCATCTTTAATCATCAGAGAAATGCAAATCAAAACTACTTTGAGGTATCATCTAACTCCAGTAAGATTAGCCCATATCACAAAAACCCAAACCAGAGATATTGGCGTAGATGTGCAGAAAAGGGAACACTTCTACACTGCTGGTGGGAATGCAAACTAATACATTCCTTTTGGAAAGGTGTTTGGCGAACACTTAGGGATCTAAAAATAGACCCACCATTCAATCCTACAATTCCTCTAGTAGGTATATAGCCAGAAGACCAAAAATCACATTATAACAAAGATATTTGTACCAGAATGTTTATTGCAGCCCAATTCATAATTGCTAAGTCATGGAAGAAGCTCAAGTGCCCATCAACCCATGAATGGATCAATAAATTGTGGTATATGTGCACCATGGAATATTATGAAGCCTTAAAGAAAGATGGAGACTTTACCTCTTTTATGTTTACATGGATGGAGCTGGAACATATTCTTCTTAGCAAAGTATCTCAAGAATGGAAGAAAAAGTATCTAATGTACTCAACCCTAATATGAAACCAATTTATAGTTTAAAAGCTATAACCCAATTATAGCTCAAGAAAAAAAGGGAAGGTGGAGAGGGAGGGAAGAGGAGGAGGGAGCATGGGTAGAGGGAGGGTAATTGGTGGGACCACACTTATGGTGCATCTTACAAGGGTACATGTGAAATTTACTAAGTGTAGAATATAAATGTCTTAACACAATAACTAAGAAAATGCCATGAGGCTATGTTAACCAGTTTGATGAAAATATTTCAAATTGTATATGAAACCAGCATGACTGTATTAATGTACACAGCTAGGATTTAATAAAAAATAAATCACTTCTTCTTTACCATAGAGGGAGCACACCTACAAGCGTCTGTCCCTGCAGTGCACCTCTCATCCTCCACCATGGCAGGCCCCTGATAATTTTTGGGAATTTTATTCAAACTTCCGGCTTGTATGTGTCTTAGGAAGCCAACTCATGTATTTTATCATCAGGTTCAATGAACTTAACACCATCAATGTGAGGCTCAGGGTGAGTTCTGTTGTATGAGGACAGTGAGGATCTCAGGAATGCATTATGGTAGAGGGAAAGAGAGCTGCTATATCCTTTAGGTCAAGTGGGGATGGTATAATTTTACCCCTGCTAGGGAAAAAGTCAAAACAAAACAAAAAGCTTCTCCTAATTCCTGAAAATTAGCACAGAAAAGAAGTATTTTTCAAGTCTTAGCGACATGCAAGTGTCAGGGATAATGGTGAAAGCTACAGTAAAGACAGTAAAAAAGGTAATCAGAACTAACATGCTGATTATATTTAATGTAATTCACAGTCAATTGTGAAAATCCCTCTGTCTGCTATAACAGGCTAAATAAGGAACCTGGCGGGGATGGATGTCACCATCTTATACCTTTCAAGTCTTTGATAAAGGCTGTCATCTGTACACCAGTCCCAATCCTAGAGATTTGTTAATGTGTTATTATTTCCAGATTACTATCCTCACAGGAAGGAGCTGCTATTTATCTTTCCTAATGCAATCATCCTCTACCCACATCAAGAGCAATTGTGACAATTTCACCAATTGCTGACCAATTCCCCAGAAATTTGTAGGCTTTGCAATTTGCACTTGAAGCAAAAATTTTGCCTATCACCTGACAAGCATAAGCCTCCCCTTTAGTGAATGGAGCAACATAGTCTTTTGAGTCCTCAGGAATTCAATGTAATAACAGTGTGTCAAGTTTGAGAATAGGCTTTAGGTCTAGAAAACTAAAATTTGGCTCAAATTTGGATTCAATGGTCAGAAGATTCATTATTATTCTGACTTTAGTCAGTTTTCTAATCACCAGATATGGAGACATTCCTATTATCTAATCAAGTAACATTTTTAATGGGCTGTCTTATTCTTAGACACATACTGATCCATAAGCCATTGCAGTTCCTAGGAGTCAAAGCATTATGACCACTACTCTTCCTGTGATTCTGCATAGTAAACAGGCCACCACATCTCCAGCAGTTCCCTGACTCCTCTTGGCATCTGCTCCACCTGGATTGCAGCATTCTTTCTGAGGTCAGAAAGTCTCGCTCAATTACAGCATCTCCCCAAATGACACCTTATCTATAGAAGATACCTACCATTGGTATCTTTAAGAAAATTAGCAATCACCTCCCCAATATGTCTCCCAGTGTCGTGGTGAGTAACGTGTTTTCTTAGAACCTTTGAAAGAAGCATGCAGTTAACACAATGTAAATCATCCCCAGCATTCCTATGTCCCCCTAATATTCTGAATTTCTTCTTCTAAATTTTACAAGGAAAATTCTACCATCTCAAATTATTGAACGTAAGACCATGATTAGTCCAAGTTTTTATCATTCAATCAAGTGATGTGTTAGAGCAACCTCTGGCTGAGTTAAACATGCTAAATTCAGCAGGAGACTTAAGCTTGCTTTTGTCAATCAACTTGTCTTAGTTCTGTGATATGTTGTCTTCTGTTTAAGATGCTTACAATTTATTTGCATACATATGCCCCAGGTTTTTGCTAATATTAATTAGCAGAACCTTGAAATTCTTTTTTTCAGGGGGCATTGAAAGTAAATTTTATAGGAAATTAGAAAGTAATTGATAATGATAATGCATTTTTAAATTCGTTTAATTTTTTTTATTTCAGTATATTTAGGGGTTTAAGTAGTTTTTGCATACATGAATGAATGGGATAGGGTGATGTCTGCATTTTTAGTGTACCTGTTTCCTGAATAGGATTATACTTCCCAGGTACTCTTTCTTCCCTCACTCCCCTCCTTTTCTCTCCCCTTCTGATGTCCATTGGGCCATTCTTTATCTCCCTGTGTACCTTGTAGCTTAGTTCCACTTATAAATGAGAACATGTTGTATTTGTTTTTCTGTTCCCAAGTTGCTTCACTTAGGATAATGGACTCCAGCTCCATTCAAGTTGTATGAAAACCTTATTTAATTTGGTTTTATGCCTGGGTAATACTCCATGGAGTATACACACATTTCCTTTATCCACTCCTCAGCTGATGGGCACTTGGTTTGATTCCACACCTTTGCAATTGTGCTGCAGTAAACACATTATTGCAGGTGTCTTTTTGATATAACAACTTCCTTTCCATTGGGTATATATTTGCACAAAAAATGTGCAGCATTCCCTTTCCAAATCTTTTTTTTTTTTTTTACTGTTTGCTAATTTGGACAGTTTATCTGGGGTGTGGTGGTATCTCATCATGGTATTAATGTGCATTTCCCTGATGCTAGTGATCAATTTTTTTAACATGAATTTGGCCATTGTTATGTCTTCTTTTGAAATATAATCTGTTCATGGCTTCTGCCCACTTCTGAATTGTTTTTTCTTAGTCAGTTGTTTTAATTCTTTGTAGATTCCACATTAGTCCTCTGTTGAATGCATAGTTTGTTAGTTAATATTACTTTCCATTCTTTTATTACTTTGATGATTATTTATTTTCCTGTGTAGAGGCATTTTAGATTAATTAAGTTCCATTTATTTATTTTTGTTTTTGTTGCACTTTCTTTTTGGGTCTTAGTCATGAATTCTTTGGTTAGGCCAATGTCCAGAGGGTTTTTCTTAGGTATTCTAGAATTTTTATGTTTTCAGGCCTTATGTCTGTAATCCAGCTTGAGTGAATTTTCATATAGCGTTAGAAGTAGAGATACAGTTTCATTCTTCTGTATGTGACTATCTGATTTTCCCAGAATGATTTAAGGAAAGGATGTTCTTTTCCTAGTGGATGTTTTTGCCTGATTTGTTGAAGATCACTTGATCATAGGTTTTCGGTTTTATTTCTGGCCACAACCTTGAAGTTCTTTTGGAGAAATAGCCGTTTCACCCCATGTATAACTGTTTACTTTTTTCCTGGAGCCTGTGAAGACATAACTGGAGTTATAAACTTGGAGGTGATGAAGGATTGTGCATTTTTATGGAAAGTAACCATGGCCTCACAAGACCATCCTCTCCCTGTGATGAGATTAGGAAGTTTTTAATCAAGAGAAACTTGTTTCTTCCATTTACAAAGAAGGCTCAGCATGAGAAGAAATGTGCACATTCTCAGGTCCATTTGGATCAGCACAGATGTTACCATTCTATGTCTCATACTTCCTCCCAATTGGTTACCCTAACTTTCATATGAGAGATTGACAAGATTGAGAATTTGACTTATTATAATTCTGCAACCCATACAATTAAACTTTATGTCTGAATTCAATAATACCTGCCCTACATATTAGAAAAAAAAAAAACCCAGAAATTGAAGAAAGCAACTAACACCCCAAGGGCTGAAGGAAAAAATCAAAGTTGTGGATATTGAGTACTGAGATCAATAGGGGACTGTTGAAGATGGGATCCAGATTCTAAAGAAGAGAGGCTGTTTGGCTGATGTCTCTGGAGCTTGGAGGAGGCTTCTTTCAATTTGGTTCTATAAAAGACCTCAAAAAGAAACTATAAAATTTTTAGAGCTAAATGACAATGAAAGAAACCTATATAGAAAACACATAAGCTGCATCTAAAAAGATACTGGGTTAGAAGTTTATGTAATTGTTGTATCAGAAAATAAGATCTATGTGAGCTAAACTTTGAAGTAAAGCAGTGAGTAATAGATTAACAGAGCAAGCCAAAAGAATAAATAATTAAAAAATAATCAAGCCAAGGGAAAAAAATCAAGTACATACATGTGCTCAAAGAAATGTAGTTTTAGGCAGAAAATATAAGACAGAGACCCTTAATTTGAAAAGAAGGAAGAAATACAAATATTGAGAAAATAGTGAGAATTTAATGGTAGTCAAATCTTTGGGACAGCAAAGCAACTCACCATATTAATAAAATCATGAGTGTACAGAACATATTAAAAATCAACATAAGACTTACATCCTAACAAATATAAGACATTTAAATATTTTTACACTGAATTTAAAATGTCTACATTTATAATGATCAATTCACCAAATTAATAACATAATGAGTATATAGGACTTTTTAAAAATCAAAACAAGATGTATAGCCTAATGAATTTAAAGATATTTAAATATTTTTACACTGAATTTAAAATTCCTACATTTTAAATTATCAATGAGAGTTTGTTGTATAAATTTAAATACATACATTAAAGTAGAATAAAAAAGAGGTGTTATTGAGAGACATGGAATTATGAAAAAAAAAGGTGAAGGGGTCAAGAATATGTAAACTTTAAATTCAGAAAACTGTAAAGCAGACAAAAAGTTATAAATTAAAGAATGCAATTGATCATATTATTCAATTCATCATCCTTTGGTCCAGTAGAAAAATAAACAGAGATAAAATTCAATCTACTAGAAAAGTAGAATGGAGGTGAAAAATACACATAACAAAAGTCTGAGAATAACCAGTAAAAATAGCTAACTGTGATTCCCTGCCATGTGTGTGGAGTTATTCTGGTCACTGACTTTCTAGTCAAGCTCTTTAACCTTTTGAGGCAAGTATTAGTGGTATCTACTTTTTGAGAGAAGAAAGAGTGAACAGGGCCGTCGAGTAACCTATTACACATCATACAACAGAGAAGTGACTGAAGTAAGAATCAAGCCCAGGAAATTTGACCACGGATCCTGATTTAAGCACCTCTGGCACAAGTTAGGTGGTTATGAGGAGATGCCTTTTCAATTAGATGGATTTTTTTTTAATAAAAATGTATACATTTTTAATTTTCTCCATTATTTTTTGTTCTATAAAGTTAGACCTAGAGAAAAACACAGTAAAATATGTTTTTAAACCAATTAGGAACAGACTATATGGAAAAATAAACAGAGATCCTCTACCTACTCCAGCACAGTGGTTTCCTTATTCACATTGAATAAAATGCTATTTATTTATATAGAATGTGACTGTTTCACATGTTTTCTACTGCTATAGAAAAGTGAGCACAAAAGTGCTGACAAGATCTTTTTGTTTTTTGTTATTTTTGTTACTTTTTTTCTTTCTTTAAAACATAGCATTATGTGACAGGTCACTACAATGGTTTATAGAACAAGATTCAAAAGAAATGAAAGAATGAAATAGATACAATTTCAGTGGCCTCTTGAGGTTTTTCATAATTAAGGTCAACTCACAAGTCCCATCTGTAGTCATTCCCTCCATCACCTGCTGTAAACACAGCCCACAATCCATTTCTTCTCCTCTTTGTTCCCTCAGAGAGATGCTGCCCCTGCACTTTCTACTTCCTTCCCCCCACATCATTATGACTTTGAGGTCCAGAGAGGTGATGACCTACCTTTCTAACATCCTAAAAATCACACCAGGCTCTATTGTTGGAGCCAGTCTTGGGGAACAAAGATTCTTAATTTCTTCTACTGGGTGTTCTTGCACTCCAAAGCAGTCCATTGCCATAAAAAGTAGCACCCCCCCCCCAAAGAGCAGTCATGTAAACATGCAGGTCAAAATGGGGAAAAAATGTATGTGACATGTATATACTTCTGTCATTGGGTGGAAATGTTTTTCCCTTATAATTTTTAAATGCCTGGTAAATTGCATTGTAAGATGTATGAACTAAATGAAAGTGTGTTAATTAAGAATTATGTTGAAATGCTATCGGGTGAAGCTAAGTTAAACTTTTCTGATAATCTACAGATATTCCTTGATGTACCATTGGGTTGCTTCCTGATAAAACCATAGTGAGTTAAAACTATCCTAAGTTGAAAATGCATTTAATATGCCCAACCTACCCAAAACATCACAGCTTAGCCTATCATATATGTGCTCTGAACACTTTCAATACAGTATTCAATCAAATACATCCAATATTCAATACTCTATTATAAAGCAGACTTTTTGTTAGAAGGTTTGACCCCACATCATGACAGAGTATGATGATTTGGCCCAGCATCATGACAGGATACAGCATATCACTAGCTTGGGAAAAGATGAAAATTCAAAATTTGGGGCTGGGCGTGGTGTCTCATACCTGAATCCTAGCATTCAAGACGGTCAAGGCAGGTGGACTGCTTGAGCTCAGGAGTTCAAGACCAGCCTAAGCAAGAGTGAGACCCCATCTCTACTAAAAATAGAAAAAAAAAATAGCTGGGTATTGTGGCTGATGCTTGTTGTCCCAGCTACTTGGAAGGCTGAGGCAATACCATCACTTGAACCCAGGAATTTGAGGTCACTGTGAACCATGGTGCCATGCCACTCTAACCAGGGCAATAGAGTAAGACTCTGTCTCAAAAAACAAAAAAAAAGAAAGAAAGCAAAATTTGATGTAGAGTTTTTTCTGCATGCACATTGCTTTGGCATCATCAGAAAGTGAAGGAAAAAGAAAAGAAAGAAAAAGTCATAGGTCAATCTGTCATAAATTGGGGACAATCTGTATTCTTTTACGTATGATGAGTGGGTGGGAAGGGAAGAGCTGAGCTATCAAATAACCATGCATTTTCTTTTTAATCCTCTGTGATTTTCACACTTAAATTCACATACACTTAATCCTTCCAACTCGCCCCTGGGTGTTTAGTGTACTCCATATTTTTTGCATATTTTAACCAAGTCATATAAAAAGGATTTCGGAAAAATGTCTCCCTTTTGTCTGCAGTTCAGTTTTCAAAACTACTTCAGATAATATCCAATGATATCAATTTAGGTTCATGACAAAGAAAACCTCAGACCTTCATAAACATTTTAATATTTTTAGATGCAAATTGGTAATCAAATATGAAGTGAGAATTCACACATTTTCTATAAAGCATTCATATGATGACAATTTGTGGTTGATTGCCCCAAGAATAAGGATGTGTGAAACTAGTTCAGAAAGCACATCAGTTGTTACCGTTTATTATTTCTTAAATAACCCCAATGAAGACCCTCTTGAAAGAAAATTACTACAGTTAGAAGGGGAAAAAGTATGTATTACTGATGTATCCAGAGAGCACTTTTGTTTTTCCCAAGGAATATTTGATAAAATTGTAAATGTGTGCTCATGATATACCTGTAAAAATATTGATTCCATGCCTGCCCAATAAGGTATTTTCTTTAATCTCCAGTTGTAAATATTGATCTGTCTGGTTTTTGAAAACTCCATAAACATTTAAGAAGGTGACTTCATTGTTTTAAAAAAAAAAACAGTCTAAGTTTGTTCACGATTTTGTGATATTTCTTGGTGCTTTTTACCAAACATTTCTATTCTCCTTCTAGGAGAATGGAAGTATTGCATTTTCCTGTCCTGATATGAATTCGAGCCAACATAATGGAGCCCAAGTGACTAGTGTCACTTCTGGGGATGAGCTTTAAAAACCAATGCATGAGAACAAGAGACTACACTTCCCTTCTAGATGCAGCTTCTTCTTGCCTGGGGTCTTTGGTAAGTACAAAGAATAAAACTTCCTACTAACTTGTGGGAATGTGTAAGTAGTAAGGAATAAGTTTTGGGTTCTATTCAGTCTTTGAAGTTGGGAGAATATTTTCTCTAATACCTAAGTTATAGCCTAAGCTGTCTTTACAGATACATGTAAAAATCATCTTTTCTTGTTTTCTTTGCAAAATGTTGAAATAAAATGTGTAATAACCTTTTCTGTATTATACAGGCTAAGCTGTGGTTAGAGGGCTAAATATCTTTGTTATAAATAAATTAGGTTGTAAGTAAATTTAAAAACAAATTTGTAAGTAAATAAGTTTGGTTCAGAGATAAACAGGAAATAAGTGGAAAGGAAGCTGGAATGGGATGTGAGAAGGGAGAGAGAGATATTGAGGGCAGAACAGAGTAATACACCGTTCAACATGTGCAGTAAAGACTGTAGGAGCTCACGGGATCCACTATAATTCTGAGCACAGAGAAAGCCTGATGTACTATTCAACCACAGAGTCTGACCTCCACTCAGCAAGCAGTGCTTCCTTTTTATAAGACCATTGTCACTGGTATGCTTTTTGAATGTTTCTAAACCCTTTCATCTTAATCACAGTGAAATAGTAGATTCAGAAATACTTTACTTTGTAATGTACTTCTCAGGCCACCAAACCAAAATACAGTGTTTGTAAGGTTGCTCGCCATATAGAATGCAATGACCTCTCAGGAGAAATAATTCATGCTTATTTTGGGATGTTTACACCAGCTTTCAATCTCCTGCAGGGGAAGAAGGAGAAAATTTGCTAGATCATAACACATGTGAAAGCGGAGCCCAGCAGAACACAAGACAAGTCGAAAAGAGACCTTTGCTGATGCTGAATGCATTATAGATTTGATGGACTTAAGAAGTGAGGGTTTAGCAATAAAATAACCCAAGGATTATCAATAGTTTACGTGGGGTACTTCACGCTTTACCTCAGTGAGACTTCCCCAGCACCCCTCACTTTCTTCCCCAGCAGATCTCTGTTTCTTTCTTCTTTTTTTTTTTGAGACAGAGTCTCACTATGTCACCCTTGGTAGAGTGCTATGGTGTCAGAGCTCATAGTAAACTCAAACCCTTGGGCTTAAGCGATTCTCTTGCCTCAGCCTCCCAAGTAGCTTGGGACTACAGGTGCCTGCCACAACACCTGGCTACTTTTTTGTTGCATTGTTTTGCTGGCCCAGGCCAGGTTCTAACCCACTATTCTTGGTGTATGTGGCTGCGGCCATAACTACTGTGCTACAGGCACTGAGCCCAGATCTCTCTTTCTTAGGCCTATCTCTGCTGAAATACCACAGCAATGCTGTTCTTATATCACCTTCCTCTTCCCTAATTTAATCCTTGCCATTTTTCCCCAATGTGTATACCTCATTTGACATAAGATAAGGTATTCTTATTTAACTCACTAGGTTATTGAAATGACTATTAAACATATGATTTTATTCTGAAAAGCAGTAAATTATAAAGGTCAATATAGGGATTTCTTACAACTATGTTAGTACTGTATTTGGATGCTTGCCCTGCCACTTAAAAATGTGTACTTTGAATAAGTGCTTGAACATCTTAAGTTTCAGCTAAATAATCTTTAAGATAATAATAAAAAAGGTGATGATATTAATATTATTTGCTTCATTTTTCTCTGTAATAAATAAGATAATACATATATTATTAGGTTGTCAGATAATATAGAGTTAATGCCTGTTAAATTTAACATTCAAACAAATAATGACTATTTTAGTATAAGTCCATCCCAAATATTTGAAGAAACTTATACTAAAGGAAATTAGAACTTACTAATACAAAAAAAATTCACATTATTTTTATGAAAATTAAAATTTATGTTTCTTATATTTTTATTTGTTACATTTGGGGGTCATATGCATAGCCATCAGCACAGTTTATAATACAGGTTATGAGCTAAGTGATAACTGCTATTATGATGATCATCCTAATCCCTTGGGTTTAATTTAGAAAAATGTATGATTCAACATTACCAGTAACATAACTATACTATTACAAGGCAAATTTAAATCTCAATTCTCTCCTATTTTTCTCTGCTTACCTATCTGTTGCATGCAGTTCACATGAAGGTGATCTTCATTTGACATTATCTGGGCAGACTAATTTTTAGGGGGCCCCCATGTACCTGCCTCCTGCTGATTTATGTCCTGAATAATTCCCTACCTTAGCATGTGGTAGAATCTGTGGGGTAACTCTTACTGACAGAATACGGCACAGATGACAGTTGGAGATGTTCATCTTGCATGTGACTGTGATTGCATTACTTAAGATTATAGTGCCTATCTTGCTAGAGTCCTTCTCTTTACTAACTTTGAGGAAGAAGGAAACCAGGTTGACTAACCCCACATTTCAAGAGACTATGGGCAACTTCTAGTTGCTGGGAGTGGTTTCTAGTCAATAGCCAGACAAAAGCTAGAGACCTTAATCTGAAAAGTCCCCAAGGAACTGAATTCCATCAGAAACCGGAGTGATCTAATAAGTATATGCATCCCAGATTCTTCACCATTTGAGCATGAGATTAACTGGAGCCCCGGCCAGCACACTGACTGCAGCCTGTGCAGAAGACCTAGCTAAGCCATGTCTAGATTTCTGATCTATAGAAACAGTAAGGTGATAAATGGGTTTTTTTCTAAGCCTCTAAATTTGTGGTAATTGCTAGTCAGCAGCAATACTGAGGTAGGCTCATCCAAAAGACCATACTAGCGTGCCAGCACGGCAATGCCTCGTGATCGTTATTTTTCTTTGTTCCCAGATAAATTTGGAATGTATTACTCCAGCATTCGTCCAATTAATTTGTATTTGGTTTTGTATTCACAAAATATATTACTTCATCTATAAAACTTAGATGCTGGCACACATTTTTCTGAGTATCATAAGATGTGGCCACTTAAGACACTACCTAGCAATCAACAAATTACAATGTCCTTCTGTCCCTGACTGTGATTTCCTTGAGAACAGGGGTTTTTGATAATTTATCTTTATAGCCTCAGCTCACAGCATGCATTAGGTAGGTACTTAGAATATACTCCTCTGATGAAAACTATATCTCACTGATTAATAATCTATTTAGTAAATATTTTAAAAGCATGTTTAGATCCTTTTCCAGTGACTTTCACAATTGCACTAGTCAGGACTCCCCTAACCATACATCTTTAAAAAATGTTAGTGTTTGGGGGAGTGGGGGACAGTGGATATAAAACACATTCAAAACTTCAGCTTTTTAGTTATCCTGTACAGTTCAATAATATTATTTTAAATATAATGAGACCATGTATGACCCTACAAAGTATGTCTAGAAGATTTCTGTATACTTTTGACCACAAGTAAAGAATGAAATTCATAAGCATCTTTTGATCTTTTATCAAACATCATTTTAGTTGTCAGGGAAAAAAAAACAGAAAAGAAATGGTTTAGAAGCAGAGTGTTAATCAAATTCTTTCTCTTTCTTTATTGACTTACTTCCTGTTATCTATCAAGTTCCTTAGTGGTTGATTGTGAATAAGTATTAGTTTCTAGTAAGAAGCTAATTGGGAATTTATGATTAATACACTCAGAATAAAGCCAAAATAATTTAGAATGGAGTGAAGGTGTTGATAAAGATTAAATAGCAACGGTGATGCCTGTGGCTCAGTGGGTAGGGCGCTGGCCCCATATACCAAGGGTGGCAGGTTGAGCCCTGTCCCGGCCAAACTGCAACAAAAAAATAGCCGGGTGCTGTGACACACGCCTGTAGTCCCAGCTACTTGGGAGGCTGAGGCAAGAGAATCACCTAAACCCAGGAGTTGGAGGTTGCTGTGAGCCATGACACCACAGCACTCTACTGAGGGCAATAAAGTGAGACTCTGCCTCTAGGAAAAACAAACAAACAAACAAAAAAACAAGATTAAATAGCTAATATTAAACAACAATATCAAATATATAAAAGTTGCAAAAGTTCCAATTACCATATTGAAGTCATCAAATAAAATTCAATAATAAATGAATTACCAGTATTAAGTATAACTTTAGAAATATGAACTAGAATCATATTTTTAGGTTTCTAGTTAAAAATCTAAATTACAGTATCTAGAAATATTATCATCTGTAAATATCAGTTCTTTGACCATGATGAACACAGTGATGACAGCATGTTTTAACAGGTGGTTTGGAGTAGTAATCCTTGGGGTGAAGAAATAGTTGATCTCTACTACTATTTTCTTATTATTTATTCTTTTTCAAAGTGAGCTAGTATATTCATGCCCATTCTGATTAGCCTCTTTTTGCCTTCAATACAATCATCAAAGAGATTATGTGTACTACCATTTCAATTTTATTAGGTTCATTTTGTATGACTCTGGATTTTTGGTTCAAATTATTTTATTGAAATCAGCAGCCTTATCATTTCATTTCATTCAAGAATAGAAAGACCATCATTTTACAGAGTTGGCAGCTTTTCTGCTTCAGAGATTCTCTAATTTCCTTGGCTACTCTAATAGGGTTATATTTCATGTATGCTGAATACCCCCTTAATGCTCGTGTTACTCCTTAGAGAACTCACAGACAAAATAAAGTAGTTTACTGCGTAAGAGATGGCAATTGCATTGACCATTAACCTCAATAACTTGCAAAGGCTATAGAGAAGCTTATAAAACACTTTGTAGTCAAGTTTAAAGTGGTATAAGATGTTTGTTCAAGCTGAAGCACTGATATATATATAATCTCTCCTACTGAGCAGACCTATCATTTCAATCTCAAATGTACTTTGTGTGTCTATATAGGAAAGGGAAAAAGTTTGCCTAGGGTTATTTAGGGGATTTTTGCTTACATGTTCAGCTGTAGTGTGTGTGAAAAACATTTAATCACATAATACAATATTGCACCCGATTTTCTGAGTTCTAATTAAGATGCAAATAAATTTTATACAAATAGTAAATAGCCTCTGATAAATTTTAATACAACTATATTAAAAATGCATAGATAGACGCATTCTTTATATAATTGGAAAATCAGATCATTATCACCAAATAAATATATTACTTAAATACTTGTTTAGCACAAAATAGAAGCCATTTAAACTATAATTTTCTTTAGATCCTTAATGTTCCTTTAATTTCTGTTTTGTAAGCAAAGACATACATTGCATTCCAATTACTTTACAGGAGTAATTAATTGAATTTACAATTTTTTAATTATACAATTTTTCTGGGTGCAGCACATGTGGATATTAATTTAGTATTTACTTTTGGAACTATATTATAATAGCTTTCCAATAAAACTTAAATAAAACTTTAAACATTGATTAATAAAGTAAACCATTAGCAAAGGTAGATTAGTAAGAAATAAGTAGTTTGCAAGTGAAGATTATTAGCTAAAAGAAAATAAGAAACCATATAGTTTCTAATGCACATTACATATTTTCACTATTTTTAAATTTATAAATGAGGCTATGTTCAAAGAAATAGAAACTGGGCAAACTGACAGTTTTCTCAGCAGCATCTGAATTTTCTTATGTTTAGAAGGCATCAGATAATTCATATAATAGGAAATTTACATTACTTTTTAAGAGAAAAATCAGAGTTTGAAAAAAAGTAAGGTTATAAAGGCATAGAAATAAGAGATATATAAATAAATAAATTTTAAATATTCTCCAGCATTTAATTTTCAAATCTAAAATACTCTAAACATCTGAACAAAATGGGACATATTGCAAAGAAGGAGCAATCTATCAAAATGAGAAAGTAATGTTATAATCAAAAGCTCCTTTGTGAATAGAAGACCAAGTGTTGAAACCAAAAAAAACCTTTCAAGGTGGAATTGGGAAACCTATATAAAGATAATTTGTTTGAAGGGCTCTGTCCTAGCTATATAGGTAGATTTTAAGATCCACTCAATCATCAAAAGGGATTGATGAGATATCTTATCTCTTTTGTAGATACTGTAATGAAATAATTTCTTGATTTCTTTTCCAGATAGTCTGTTACTAGCATGTAAAAATACCAGTGTTTTTTACATGTTGATTTTATATCTGCAACTTTACTGAATTCATTTATTTATTTGAACAGTATTTGGTAAAGTCCTTAGGGTTTGCTAAGTATATAAAATCATGTCTTCTGAAAATAAGAATATTTTGACTTTTTCTTATTTGGACAACTTTTATAACTTTCTCTTGTCTGATTATTATTCCTAGAACTTTTAGACTATATTGAACAGAAATGGAAAAAGTGGGTCTCATTTACAATATCTGGGATTTGGGATATCCAAATGCATAAGAAAGAAACTAGACTCCTATCTCTCATCATATAAAAAATCAATTCAAAATATAACAAATTAAATTTAATACCTTATGCTATGTAATATTAGAAGAAAACATGCAGGAAGCTCTAGCTAGTAAGGGCGGGGGGGAAAGAACTGGGAATAAATTTAACCAAAAATACAAAAGTCTCTGTACTGAAAACTATAAAACATTGATTTTGGATTGGAAAAATTAGTATTGTTAAAATGTCCATACCAGTCAAAGCAATTTACTGATTCAGTCCAATCCCTATGAAAATATCAGTGACATTTTTCACAGATTAAAGCAAGAAATTAGACTAATTCTGTTATAAGGTCCCTACACTAGCTATAAAGAT
>CAUYQV010053790.1:0-31000 GCA_963574575.1 Galagoides demidoff
GCAACCTCCAACTCCTGGGCTCAAGCGAGTCTCCTGCCTCTGCCTCCCAAGTAGCTGGGACCACAGGTGCCCGCCACAACGCCCGGCCATTTTTTGGTTGCAGCCATCATTGTTGTTTGGTGGGCCCGGGCTGGGGATTCAAACCCGCCACCTTAGGTGTACGTGGCTGGCGCCTTAGCCGATTGAGCCACAGGTGCCGAGCCGGTATTTAAGTCTTACTGTTTTATTTAAAACCTTTTTTGTTCCCTGATACTCAGACTAACCAGGATGCTTCATATCTCATTTGATAAGATCTTTATCTTTGCTATTTTGAATTTAAATCTCAGTTACAAAAGGGAATATAACTAAACATAGAAATATAAGTAATGATGGAAAGGGGGCTTATGAGGTCCTGTGAAGGGAGGGTTTACAGTCAGAACCGATGCACGCATGAAGGGACCCTCTCTGGAAGCATATACGTGGCACAGGTTTGGGGGAATTCTTCATACCCATTTTTTTAAAACATTCATTTGAAACAATTTTAGACTTACAGAAAAGTTGCAATAATAGTGCAGATTCCCCCATGTCCTTTTTACCCAGCTTCACTAATGTAACATGTTATCACATTTGTTTCATTCTCGTCACACACCCCTCACCTTCTCTCTTTCTCGGCCTACATACTCGTATCTATATTTTTTCTCCTGAATCATCTAATAGTAAATGACAAATGTCATGTCCCTTACTGTTATCTTGACTGTGGAGATCATCCATTTACAGAACCACAGAACAATGATCAAAAATCAGGACATTTATTATTGATATACTTGTAATAGTGTATCTGCAGACCATATTTAGATTTCATCAGTTATCTCAATTATATCATTTGTATCAGTTTTTCTTTTTGATCCGTCTGTGGAAGAATCACACATTGCAGTCAGTGTTCCTGTTTTCTTTAGCCACCTTTAATCTGGAATGATTCCTCAGCCCTTCTGTGTCTTTAATGATAGTGACCTTTTTGAAGAGGGACCATTTATTTTGTAGATAATCCCTTAATTCATTTTTGCCTGATAATTTCATCATGACTTGATTCAGGTTGTCATTATCCCAGAAATAAGATGTAAGTGATGCTGTGGCTCTCTCCAGCGCATGACATCAGGAGTCATGTAACAGTGGTTTATGTCAATAGTGGTGGGAACTTAGACGGTTTGATTAAGACGGCATCTACCATTTTCTTCCTTGTAGAGTGAATATTTTTCCCTCTGTAATGAGTAAGTTTATGGACAGATACTTTGAGATTATTTACAGTCATGTGTTGCTTAACATCAGGGATATGTTTTGAGAGATACATCATTAGGCAGTTTCATCACTGTGGGAACATAGAGTGTCCTTGCAGAAGCCTCGGGGTGGATAGGCCACACACCTGGGCTGTATGGACAGCCTATTGCTCCAGGCTGCAAACCTGTGCAGGCTGTTACTGTACAGAATATTGTGGCAGTTGCAACATTGTGCTAAGTATTTGTGTATCTAACCGTATCTAAACATGGAAAAGGTACAGTAAAGATACAGCATTATAATCTTATGGAATCTCCATGGCATATGTGGTCTGTAGTTTAACTGAAATGTCATTAAGAGGTGCGTGACTGTGCATATCTGATCTTTATTAAACTTCCAGTCCCTGGTTTTAGCATCCTTTAAATTGATTCTTGCATGAATAAATTATTACTCTGAGGGCTTCAAGAGTGTGATTTTCTAACACGTATTCTACATTTATTAGTTGGCATTCTGTAAGAAAGAGCTTTCCCATTTCTCCCTCCAGCCCTTGTAATAGTAGGGGCTCATGGGATTCATCTTTTATTCAGAGTTATGGATGTACTTTTAAGTGATTGAAATATGAGACCCTCTGAAGCTTATAGCATTTATGAGCCACTGAAATAATAAGACATTTACAGTGCTAAGTAGGGTAAGTTTGTATATTTGTGTACATGATCATTATTTTAAAATACATATACACTTGTATTACTTTTCTTGCAAAATATATACATAACATTAAATTATCATTTTAGCCATTTTTTAAGTGTACAGTTCACTGCGTTGAGTACATGCAGTGTTGTGGAGCCATCACTACTACTCATTTCAGGACCTTTTCATCATGCCAGACACTCTGTGCCCATTAAACAGTAACTCCATTCCCCCCTCTACTCAGCCCCTGCTAACTTTTTTTCTACATTCTGTCAGAATGAATTTGCCTACTCTTGGGACCCTATTATCAAGTGGGATCAATCAATATTTGTCCTTTTGTGTCTGGTTTATTTCACTTAGCTTTATTTTTTGGTGTCTGCTCTAACACTAGATATGTCATTCTAACACCAATTCTACAACCTTTGGGCACTAACTGGGTGTCCTACTTGTAAAACTTAATTCTGTTCCTACACTAAATTGTGAGTTAAGGCAGAACCCACAGGGTAAAGGTACAATCTCACAAGACTGCCCCCACTTTGGATGCCAATTACAAATGGAGCTTTTAGGTATGAACTAAAATAAAGTCCTAAGCCCCCTACCAACTGAAGGGACCCCTTTTTGGCCAAGGGGGCCCCAAGAAAACCTTTAAGGGAATGGGGTTCATGAAGGGAAGAAGGTCAGACATGCCTCTTTATACCCTCCCCTTTTGGAGTTTAGATACAATTAACCAGCATGAATGTTAAAGCAGAGATCATAAGACTGACCAAGGAGACTCTTGGTGACATTGAGATAATTATTAACAAGACCTAAGGCCACATAGGGCAGAGTTTAAATCACCTGCCGGCCATCAATTTGCTTAGCAGATCTCTTGAGTATATTGGGGCTTGTCTCTGATTAACAGACTGCCTTAAAACATTCTAAGCCTTTAGACCAGATGTCCTCAAACTACCACCCATGGGCCACATTCAGCCTGCCTAGGACATTTATCTGGCCCACTGGGTGTTTTTGCCACCTCTGCCTGTCCTGCTTAGCAGCCGACTCTTCACAAGGCCCGCAGTCTGGCCCTCCAACAGTCTGAGGGACAGCGAACTGGCCCCTGTTTAAAAAGGACCCCTGCTTTAGACAAAGCTTTATTTTTTTACTTAATTATAAATCAAAGAATCTTTGACACTACCTATAACCTATGAGCTCCCTCTTCAAGATGTCACATCTTTTGAGGCCTAATAACATACACCTGCTACATATTGGTTTATGATTTTACCTACAATTCCTGTCTAAGACAGGGGTCTTCAAACTTTTTAAACAGGGGGCCAGTTCACTGTCCCTCCGACCATTGGAGGGCCGGACTGCAGGCCCTAGGACGAGTCAGCTGCTAAGCAGGACAGGCAGCAGTGGCAAAAACACCCGGCAGGCCGGATAAATGTCCTAGGTGGGCCGCATGTGGCCTGTGGGCCGTAGTTTGAGGACACCTGCTCTAGGATAGAAAACAAAACTGTAACCTCAGAGCCTTACTTGGTCAAGACTTCTTGGACATGGCTCCCTGAGCCCATGGTCACAGGCTCCGAATAAACCTCTTTAAAATAATTTTATAGAGCTAAAATAAAACTTTGGGCTGTTTTCCCTTTAACATGGGTTACCCTTGCTCCTGCTTGGCCAACTACTAATTTAGTCGATCCCATGACTTCCATTCAGGTTTTATAATTTGCTAGAACAATTCATAGGACTTAGAATATGCTATGCTTAAGCTTTATGTTAAAGGATACAACTCAGGGGAAGAGAGCAAGGAAAGGGGTGGGGGTGTTCTGTCAGGGTGCACCACCACCCACCCAGAACATCCATGTGTTACCAACACAGAAGCTCCCCCCAGATCTCATGGGGTACGATTCACTGAATCATTGGCCATTGGTGATGGAGCTAAGCCTCTAGCTCCTCTTCCCTCCCCTGTAACTAGGGGTGAGCGTGTGTGTGTGAAAGTTCCAATCCTCTGATTAAGCGCTGTGGTTGGTTCTTCTGATAACCAGCTTGCTGCCATGAGTCATCTCACACAAAAGGCATTGCTTTTCAAGGTTAAGCCATGTTGTAGTGTGTATCAGAATTTCATTGTTTCTCATGGTTGAAAAATAAACAAGGTCTTTTGTTTTTTCATGTGTTTTGATGAACATTTATTTGGGTTGTTTCTGCTTTGGGGGATTATGAATGATGCTTCTGTGAACACTGGGCCACAGCATATGTTTGAGACCCTGCTTTGCATTTTTCGGGGTATATACCCAGAAGTGGTATAGCTAGATCATATGGTGATGCTAGAATTAACTTTTTTCTTTTCTTTTCTTTTCTTTTTTTTTAGAGACAGAGTCTCACTTTATCATCCTCAGTAGAGTGCTGTGGTGTTACAGCTGCCAGAATGCCTGGCTATTTTTATTCGTTACAGTTTGACCAGGGCCAGTTTCAAACCTGCCACCCTCGGTATATGGGGCCAACACCCTACCCACTGAGCCACAGGCCCTGCCCTTAGATTTAACTTTTTGAGGAACCACAAAACTTTTCCATAAACAGGGCACCATTGTACATTCCCATCAGCAATGCACAAGGTTCAGGTTATCTGCAACCTTACTAACATTGGTTATTTTCAATTTTTTAAATAATGGCCATCCTATGACTAGCATCTCATTGTGGTTTTAACGTGAGTTTCCCTAATGTTTGGTGATGTTGAGCATTTTTTTATGTACTTATTGACCATTTGCATATCCTTTTAAGAGAAATGTATATCCTTTTAAGTCCTTTGTCCTTTTTTTAATTGATATTTTTGTTGATGTTGAGATTTTGGAGTTCTTTATATTTTCTGGATATGAATCTCTTCACAGATATATAATTTGCAAATATTTTCTCCCTTTCTATGTTATCTTTTTATTCTCTTGAGAGTGTCCTTTGATGCACAGTTTTTAATGAGATCCAATTTAACTATTTCTTCTTTTTTTGCCTTTGCCTTTGGTGTCATATCCAAGGAATTATTAGGGCTGGGCACAGTGGCTCACATCTGTAATCCTAGCAATCTGGGAGGCCAAGGTGGATGGATTGCTTGAGTTCAGGAGATGAGACCAGCCTGAGCAAGAGTGAGACCAATCTCTAAAACTAGCTGGTGTTGTGGCGGGCACCTGTAGTCCCAGCTTTACTTGGGAGACTGAGGGAAGAGGATCACTTGAGCCCAAGAGTTTGAGGTTGCTGATGAGTTCTAACACCTCGGGACTATAGAGGATGACTGAATGAGACTTTACCTTAAAAAAAAAAAAAATCCCAAATAAAATATCCAGGGAATTATTGGCAAATTCATGTCATAATAGTTTCCCCTGTTTTCTTCTAAGGGCTTGATAAGTTTTATCTTTTTACATTTAAGTCTTTTATTTATTTTCACTAACTTTTACATACAAAAGTCAGATAAAGGTTTAAGTTCATTATTTTGCAAATGGATATCTGCAAAGCTATCTTTGGTATCCTTGTTGAAAATCAATTGACTGGGTGTGTGAGGGTTTATTTCTGGCTTCTGTATTCTCCTCCATTTGTCTATGTTCTTGTAGCCTAATAGCTCTGGCTAGAATGTCTGACGCTATGTTGAATAGACATGGGGAAGACACATATACTTGGTTTAATGACTAGTTTTCATGTTCCAAGGTGATGCCTGTCTGTGTGAATGTAACTGAAAGAACGAACACGACCCCATCAGTCTCCTCCATATTGCACAGAATGACTCCCACATATCAGCTGGTTGTAGTGTTAAGGTTATTTTGGCATCCTGGGTGGCTTTATTGCATTATTTTAGATTTCAAGTTAATATCTGTGAAAGAATTTTTCTTCTTAGTCATCTTTTTTTGCAGTTTTCAGCTGGGGCCGAGCTTGAACCCACCACCTCTGGCATATGGGGTCAGTGCCGGCATATGGGGTCAGTGCCCCACTCCTTTGAGCCACAGGTGCTGCCCTTCAGTCATCTCTTTTTATTCACTCTAACAGCTATTTGCTTATCCTATTACTTCCTCTTTTCTAATATGAGATGGATATTTGATAGAGTCTTTTAACCTGGAAATTTTTGTATTTTATTTCTTCCTTTTTTTTGTTTTTTGGAGACAGAGTCTTACTTGATCACCCCTGGGAGAGTGTTGTGGTGTCTTAGCTCACAGCAACCTCAAACTCTAGGGCTCAAGCGATTCTCTTGCCTCAGCCTCCTGAGTAGCTGGGACTACAGGCACCCACCACAACACCCAGGTATTTTTTAGAGACAGGATCTCACTCTTGCTCAGGCTGGTCTCGAACTCATGAGCTCAGGCAATCCACCTGCCTTGGCCTCCCAAGTGCTAGGACTACAGGTGTAAACCACCTTTCCCAGCCCTTGTATTTTATTTCTAAGTGACTTTTCTGTTTTATTTTTAGTCTTTAAGTTTTTACAATTTTTAAATTGTGAAAAATATAATTTATCCAAAAGTGACTATAATGTGTATATACATCTGGCTGTAATTTTTATTTCTTTCAATGTTTTGTCAGGTTTAGTATCAAGAGCATTTTGGATAAAACCTTTAAAAATGAGTTTTAATATATTCTGGAAGAATTGCTGTATAATTGTGTTTCTTCTGTAAACAAATGAAAGAATTTGCCAATGAGGCCATCTGGTCTTGGGGTTTTCCTTGGGGAGCTTTTCACTGTGTAGATGAGAAGTCCCCCTCTGCATGGTACACTATGCCAGGATGGCTGTCCTCTGGAGGTGCTGCTTTATGGAGAAGGCTCTGTTAGCTTTCCTACTTTGGGAAAATTTTATTCTCTACTTTGTGTACCGAAGAAAAAAGAAACCAGTGCGTGAGAACTTGATAAGGAGCTGATTACATACGTACAGTCTCAGAGTAACTCTCCATGAACTACCTGTTCATTACAAAGGGAAAGATAGTCACATTATAGGGAAGAATGGCGGGCGTCATCTTAACCCAGCCATCAAAGTTACCAGCCCTAATAATGACACAAGCAAACATTGTGTGTCTCTTGACGTATATGCAGGAGAGAACACAACATCATTTATGTAATATTTCTGCCCCCCAAAAGCCTAATCTGCATTTTATGTTAAAATGAAAGTGATCATGCGTGGCATTGTTAAAAGTGATTTTGGAGTTTTTCTCCTGTACAATCTTAAGGTTGTAAACTTGACATTCTGCTTTTAATTCACCCTTACAGGTTATAAATGTTTTGCAAATATGTTTTTCCTTGAAATATTTATTTCTCAATAGGTTATCAAAGATAAGTCCATTCCCCAAAGGTTATTTTGTTTAATGTTGTAATACAAGTACACTAAACAATCTACAATGATTAGACTCTTGATATAATTTAATCTTTATTTTACATATTTATAAACATTTTGACTCAAAATACATAAAAGATTTTCCTAAAATTATCTTATGGATGTGCCCTCTCTTATGTTGTCATTAGCCACCAATTGAT
This sequence comes from Galagoides demidoff, assembly GCA_963574575.1. Lineage (NCBI taxonomy): Eukaryota > Metazoa > Chordata > Mammalia > Primates > Galagidae > Galagoides > Galagoides demidoff. The sequence continues at coordinate 7,411 of CAUYQV010053790.1, forward strand.
TTCCATATTTGTTTAACTATTTTAAAGTTCTTTATGATAGCTTTTATTCATAATTCAAGTGCTTTTATGATAAAAATATATACTTATATGTCTACACACAGTGCACTTATAAAAATTTCAATACTGGTTACAACTAAAATACCAATATTTGAAAGTAATGCCTTAGATATTAATAATATTTGAATTAAAAAAAACCATTGGTAGTATCTACTAAAGCTAAACTTTTACAAACTGTCTGAAACCAGAAATAAAGGCTTGTATCCTCCAAAGTGTGTGTTCATAGCAGGTTTAGTTATGAAATACCCACATTACCTATCAACAGTCCTGTTTATCCATAGTAGAATGGATAGATAAATTATGGTAAACAACAGAGCAGTGAAAGAAAACAAACTATCACTGTCTGCACCAGCACAAACTTACCCGTCAGTGAAAGAAGTTGGACATAGAAGACAAATTGTACAAAAATCGAGAATAAACAAACCAACCTATAATGATAGATGTTGTAATAAAGTTACCTTGGGGGGTTACTGTGTGAAAGAAGATGGATGTGGAATTTTGTGATGTTGAAAATATTCCCTACGTTGATTTGGGTATCAGCAGGAAAGATTTATACATAACTAAAAATTATCAAAGCGAGGTGAGCATCTCACGCCTGTAACCCCAGCACTCTGGGAGGCCGAGGCAGGTGCATTGCTTGAGCTCAGGAGTTCGAGACCAGCCTGAGCAAGAGAGAGGGAAGCAGAGGAGTCCCCAAGTTCTCATAACCTCAGTGTGCTCCCCTAATTCAAAGCCGGGTTGAGGGGCTCCATTCCCAATTCCTGGATCAAGTTGCATTAACCCCAACCAGGAGCACGGGAAACTGTTATTTGCAAACACTGCTATCACTATTTAGAAATATGTGCACTACTTAAATTTGTCTTTCGAGAAAGGCTGTCCACCTATATGAAATTGCCTTGACAAAAATGGTTCTGGGCTCAGCACCTGTAGCTCAGTGGCCAGGGCGCCAGCACATACACTGGAGCTGGTGGGTTCAAATCCATCCCAGTCCTGCCCAACAACAGTGACAACTACAACTAAAAAATAGCAGAGCATTGTGGTGGGCACCTGTAGTTTCAGCTACTTGGGAGGCTGAGGCAAGAGAATCGCTTAAGCCCAAAAGTTTGAGGTTGCTTTGAGCTATGATGCCACGGCCCTCTACCCAAGGTGACAGAGTGAGACTCTGTCTCAAAAAAAAAAAAAAGTTCTGGTTTGACTAATCATTTTTTTTAAGTGATGTGTATGTGAGGTGGATCCTTGATGAGCCAACATGGCACTGGGGATACATATCTATATTTACACACTATTAGAATAGAAGGCACTGTATATAGAATGTTGATTTGAAGCAGTGTTTTCTGTATCTGTATTTGGAAAAAATAAAGCAAGATTTTTGTTGCTAAAAAAATAAAAATATAAAATAAAATAAAAATAGTCGGGTGTTGTGTGGGTGCGAGTATTCCCAGCTACTTGGGAGGCTTACGCAAGAGGATCACTTGAGCCCAGGAATTTGAGGTTGCTGTGAGCTATGAGGCCACAGCACTCCACTGAGGGCAAAAGTGAGATTCTGTTTCAAAATAAATAAATAATCAAGCCATGCAATTAAAACCTACGTATTTTACTATGTGTAAACTATATCATAACTCAAAAGTTTAAAAAAATCTGAATGTCTTTATATTACTAATGTCATTATCTTGATGAAGTTTTAAGCTGAAATATTACACTTTCTGGATCACACTCAAATTCAAGAGATGTCAGATAGGCTAGGTTTTCAGCTATTCATTCTTCTAAAGCCCAGGTTCAAGGTGAAAATCAAATGTGGGATTTTGGCCATATGCTTTAAGACACTGGCCTAAGAACAGACAAGTGAAGCCATGGGAAAGAATAGAAAGATCAGAGAGAGGTATATGTGTATAAGGGACTCGAGGTAAAATAAAAGACACCATAAATCAAGGAGGAAAAAGGATTATTTGTGGCCAGGAATGTTGGCTTACACCTGTAATCCTAGCACTCTGGGAGGCCAAGGCAGGTGGATAGCTTCAGCTCGGGAATTCAAGACCAGACTGAGCAATATTGAGACCCCATCTCTACTAAATAAAATACACTAGCCAGGCATGGTGGCTGGTACCTGTAGTCCCAGTTACTGAGGAAGCTGAGGTAAGAGGTTCTCTTGAGTCCAAAAGTTTGAGGTTGCTGTGAGCTATGATGATGCCATGGCACTCTACCCAGGGTGACAGAGTAAGACTCTGTTTCAATAAATAAATAAATATCCAGGCGCGGTGGCTCATGCCTGTAGTACCAGCTACCTGGGAGGCTGAGGCAAGAGAATCGCTTGAACCTATGTTTGAGGTTGCTGTGAGCTAAGATGCCATGGCACTCTACCAAGGGTGACCGGGTGAGACTCTGTCTCAGAAACTAAAAATAAAGATAAAAATATACATAAATAAAAAGGAGAGAAAGAAAGAAAGAAAAGGATTGTTTGGTAAATCGTGTTAAGGAAACTTAGAGAAATATGAAGAAAACAAAAACTGATTCCTACCTCTCATCACTTACAAAGGTGAACTCAGTATGGATTAAAGTATAACTGTGAGTGATGGATGTGTAAATAGTCGATAAAAGGAAACTTAACCGCATTTTGTCACCTACAGACTATAAGGGACATTTTAAACAAAACCTCAAAAGTAGGTCAGTGCCTGTGGCTCAAAGGAGTAAGGCATGTCAACCCATATGCCAGAGGTGGTAGGGTCAAACCCAGGCCCGGCCAAAAGCTGCAAAAAAAACCCCTCAAAAGTATAACCATAAGGCAATAAAAAGGGATGAATATATTACATTAAATGTAAGGATAGAGTTAACAGCTTGGAAGAAGTTACTTACAATGCCTGAAATAGACAAGGGACCAATATCTGCACAAACAAGGAAGAAAAAATACAGGGATGGTAGAAAAATAGAAGAAAAGGCAGTTATTGTTTTGGGGACACAGTCTTACTCTGTTGCTCAGGCCCAGGTGCCCTGGCACACACTTACCCAAGTGATCCTCCTGCCTCAGCCTCCCAAGGAGCCGGGACTACAGGCACTTGCCATACTTCTGGCGACACCTTTCTATTTCTAGTAGAGATGGGGTCTCACTTTTGCTCAGGCTGGTCTTGAACTTCTGAGCACAAGCAATCCACCCGCCTCAGCCTCCCAGAGTGCTGGGATTACAGGCGTGAGCCACCACACCTGGCCCCAAAAAGGCACTGTATAGAAGAGGAAACCCAAATGGCCAAAAACTTGGGAAGAGGTGGTCAAGTCCGTTACTCAACCTCAAAGATGTGAATACAAACAGTAGATTACCTTAGGCTGGAAAAGGTGGAGGATGTGAAGGATGTAGTGATGTGGAATACAGGAACGCCGAGGCACTCCTGCTGGGCTCCAAGAGCGATTTAGCAGTTCTGCAGAGCAACTTGTCAGTACCTACTGGTATCAAGTCTGTGCAGACCCTGTGATCCAGCAGTTTCACTCCTGCTCCAAACACTTCTGATGTAGTTCTGTAAAGGCAGAACTTTAGGCAGTTCCCAGTAGAGCAGAACTGATGTTAACCTGATTCTAAAAACACTGGTGCCTGCACTGCACCAACTATGGCAAAAACAGTTGGAAGAAACCAACTGAATCTAAGCACAGCAATATGAATACACTTTAAAAACACTGTGCTGATTAAAAAGTAAAGAAACATAGTGAGTTATGCTATATTGGAATTTCAAAATAGTATCTATTTTACAAAAGCATACAAAATAAAAGGATACACAGTGAGCACCTTGGAATGGTTGGTCATTAATGCCAGTGGGGGCTGGGAATTGGCAGCCTTCTGCCAACTTCTACTTTTTTTGTTTTTCTTGTTTTTAAAAAGAGGAGGTGAAGAACACATAGATCCACCATTGTCATCAACCTTACGCTTACCATTCAGCAGTGTCATCTCTAGAATTTCTTCATCTTGCAAAACAGAAGCTCTATTGAACACCAACCTCTCATTCTACACCCGCACCCCCTGCCCAAGCCTGCGGCACCATGGCACTGGTCTTAACAGTCTGGCTTCTTGAGATATCCTGTATGGGTGGAATCATATAGTATTTGTCTTTTTGTGCCTAGCTTATTTCCCTTACTGTCCTCAGGGCTCATTCATGTTATATGTGTCAGAATCGAACTCTTTTTATGGCTGAATATTCCACGTACTCCAATGTACGGAGATAATGACATTCTCTTTATCCATTCACCTGTGGATAGACACATAGGTTGCTCTTGCCTTTTGGTGACTATAAACACAGGTATACAAATGTCTCTTCAAGACCCTGTTTCCAATCCTTCTGACTGTCTACCCAGACGTGGCATTGCTGGAGTGCACGGCAATGCTATGTTTAATTGTTTTAGGGTCCTCCAAACTGCTTCTTCCTGTCCTTCTGTTAGTACTATTATGAAATAATTTGACCAGAGAAGACATTTCAAATTGTAACAGCTTATTAAAGGACAAACTCAGAATAAATCTAGCTTTGTAGATCTTAATTAGCTTTCATTGCAATTATACAACTGGGCAGCAGTTTGGACCAAAAATGGTTCAGAATGCTCCATCCCACCATAATGGGAACTGTAATTGTAGCCAGAGCGAAGGAAGCAACATACAGAAAATGGGCGTGAGGCATTGAGGACCTTGACTGGTTACCAGTGGTTGCAGCTCTAAATCTGTCCCCGCAGAGTTTAAAGAGTGGGCTGCCTGTCATTGACTGAAGCTCAGCTGCCCCAATTGGCTGAGACTTCGCCGGCTGATACAAAAAGTGCACTCCTAAGTAAGGTTTTCAGTCAGTGATCATGCTATCAGGTTGCAGGGTGCTACGTACAGAGAGACCTGTAGGCCAAACTTGAACTGCCCTATAGAGGCTAATTTAGGTCAAACTTAATTCAATTTAACAGAACAAAAATGTTTTGATGTTTTCCAGAGGACTTAAAGTGAACTTAGTAATGGGAAGGTACCAGGGGATAAGAAGTCAAGGAAACAGTTAAGGAGAATAAATAACATGAGGATGGGGGGGAAAGGTAAGACAGCAGAGGACATAGGAAGCTGAGGGGAAGAAAAAGATTCAATTCTGAAAGGAAAGGAGTATGGTGGTAGCAATGGAAAGAGATAGCTTTTCCGAGTTCTGTCCTCTGACAGAGCAACACCACATTCAAGATCGTAACCAAGAGTCTTAGGAAAGGTACTTGCACATTCATGAAGCTTCAACATCCTGAAAATCACAGAAATACAAGCTCTGAATTTTGGAATCTGAGCAAGGTCTTCACATCCCCCAGCCTCTGTGCCCTCCTTCACAGATGAGAGAACATGTTTGCCTGTCTGTTTAAAAATTTATTTCTCTAACTGTTCATGGGAGAAGAGGAGGGTGATCTCTAAAACAGAGGCAGAGTAGGTGGAAAGGATATAAAGTTAGGAGGCTTGTTCTTAATGAAATTTCCAGCGTAGCTCACTTTCTGCAAGTGACGTTCCTCCTCTCTCCTCTCCCACCTCTAACCGTGTTAATGTTCAGTTTGCACCTGACAACCCACTTCCTTCACTCCCCAGGGCTGGCCCTGCCCCTGTACCTGCCCTGGCTCCTTCTGAGCCTTTCATGTTCATCTCCAGTCACACTAAGCGCTTGACCTATTCCAGACAAGTGCAGGATGGGTGCCGGCTGCTGGCCTCCCTGTGTCCACCTACCAGGAGCAGGCTGCACCCAGCCCCAGACATAGTTCTGTGCAGGTCTGTCCTGTTTGCTTCTGCAACCACCCCTGCTGCCATCTGGCTAGGCCCCAAGGGCATCACTCTCACTGAGTAGTTTGCAAAGCAAACTTTGTATTTAATTTAATTAATTTATTTTTTGAGACAGAGTCTCACTTTGTCACCTCTGAAAGAGAGCCATGGCATCATAGCTCACAGCAACCTCAGACTCCTGGGCTCAAGTTATCCTCTTGCCTTAGCCTCCCCAGTAAGAAGGCCCTTTTTATGAAGCCATTATCAAGTTGAGATCTCAGTTTTGAAATTGAATTTCAAATTGTTTGGCCAGGCACGGAGGCTTATGTCTGTAATCCTAACACTCCAGGAGTCTGAGGCCAGTGGGTCGCCTAAGCTCACAAGTTTGAGACCAGCCTGAGCCAGAGGGAGACCCCCATCTCTAAAAATAGCTGGGCATTGTGGCAGGCACCTATAGTCCCTGCTACTTGGGCGGCGGAGGCAAGAGGATCACTTGAGCCCGAGAATCTGAGGTTGTTGTGAACTACGATGCCACTGTACTCTACTAGGGATGACAAAAAAAAACTAAACTAAACTACACTAAATTTGTTAGTAGAAGACGATAAAAGGAACAGCCTGAGCTGTTCAGGCCAGGGCTGGAGGAAAATCAGACATATGTAGATATTTGTTGATTGACTGATTGATTTGTATGTGTGCTTTCCCCCCTGAGGAAAACAGGGATCAGGACTTCAGGTTGAAACTTAGAGTTCATGTTTCAGAAATAAGGAAGTGTTTCCCTCCCCTGCCTTCTTTAAACATGTATCTATTACTGTATATTCATGTTTGTTACATATATAACATTTCCGAAAACATACACAAAAAATTTCATACACAATAAAGTTTCTCTAGAGGCAAACCTGTCCATCTTCTCAAAATTTTAGTAAGGCTACTGAAAGGCCTAGTGTGAATGGGATTTGGGAGTGTGGTGGGGATGGAGGAGTTTGTTTTTCTGTGAAAATTAAGAATTTATGTCTAGTTGGAGGAAGGAAAGAGCCCAGACAATGCACAGGGCCTTGTAGACAATTCTTTTTTTTTAAATTTTATTTTTGGAGACAGGGATCTCACTAGACTCAAAACTCCTGGGCTCAACCGACCCTCCATCTTCAGCCTCCAAAGTAGCTGGAACCACAGGTGCACAGATGTACCTAAGCAATCTTTTTTTTTTTTTTTCTTGGAGAGGGCACTTGGATTCTAAGCAATTCTTTTTATTTTTTCTTCTTTTTGAAACAGAGTCTTACTTTGTCGCCCTTGGTAGAGTGCCACATTGTCATAGCTCACAGTGACTTCAAACTCTTGGGCTTAAGAGATCTTCTTGCCTCAGCCTCCTGAGTAGCTGTGACTAGAGGCACCTGCCACAGTGCATGGCTCTTACTAGAGATGGGGTCCCCTCTTGCTCAGGAGGTCTCTAACTCCTGAGCCAGGGGATCCACCCAGAGTTCTGGGATTATAGGTGTGAGCCACCGCACCTGGCCTAAGCAATTCTTGAACTGAACAAACTCAGCAGAATCTAGAGTTTGGAGACTATGATACTACATAAATGTTATGTTGCTGGGAATTTTTAGAACTCTGTCCTGCTTAACTTTTCCACCACCTTTGTGAGGTAAATATGATCAGCCTTCCCATTTTACAAATGACAAAACTTCACACGATTGGATGAAGCCCACACAAGGGAAAAAGAGCAAACCTGAGATTTAAACCCACTGAGCCCCTTCTTGTGACTGTGTTATACTTCACATTCTGAGTCCCCTCTTGTGACTGTGTTACACTTCACAATCTGAGTCCCCCTCTTGTAACTGTGTTATACTTCACATTCTCAGTCCCCCTTTTGTGACTCTGTTATACTTCATATTCTGAGTCCCCCCTTGTGACTGTGTTATACTGCACATTCTGAGCCCCCCCTTGTGACTGTGTTATACTTTCACATTCTCTATGGTCATGGTTTGATATTCCTGTCAAAGTGCAGCATCTCCAGTTGATTGTGCTGTCCTGATGTGACGGGACTGGTGTTGAATACAATAGCACTACGCCTTCTCTTGGCCTGGGCGCTCTTATTAGTGGAGTCAAGGCTGTATTGCCCACCTGGCCCATTTGGCTCAGAGTCTACAGATCTTGTCAGAAGAATTGTTTAGAAGCCGTAGGTAGTCTGCAAGGAAAGGATGAGAATTCATTCCTGAGAGAATTGTAAACATTGTTGATTCTCTAATATGTAGCCATTTTTAATTTCTTTTCTTCTTAGCATTTCTACTTGTATTCAGGTCTCTGCCCCCATCTCCAGGGAGCCTGCGTTTCCCAAGGGATACTGACTCCACTTGCAATCACTGGGGTGGCCACTGGGGTGGCCTGACTGGTTTAAATTTTAGACACACACACCTTGAGTTGGACCTGTGTTAAACACTTCACCTTTATCTTTGTTAAGTTTTGCCTTCTTCATTTCACTCCATTGTTCCAAGCTGTGATAATTTCTCTCTTACCATCCAACATGCTGGCGTTCCTTTCTTTCTTTATGCAATGTATCTACCTATTTATTGTAAAATCTTTGTTGAGGCTGTGGCAGTTCTTTAAGCATTTTCTCATCCACAGGTTCCTAGTGCATTTCCTCCAAAGAATGGAGTTGCTAGCAGAAGCGCTGGGCAGCCCCTCATCCTGCAAACACACTTTTCCTTGAGTGCGGTTTTGACCCTACCTGATTCCCACTTGCAGGTTGCACCCTTCCTAAAGTTCTCAGGGGATGAAAAGCAACATTTATTCAGCACCTACTGTATGCTAACCTCAGTGCTAGATGCTCATCTTGTGTCCTATAGTCACAGAGAAGAAGCTCAAGGAAGTTAAATAACTTGTTAGCAAACGTCTAACCTCTCTGCAAATGCCCATGACTTTCCCATGCTGTCTGATTCCATTTGTGCTTATGGCCCAGGAGGGTCATAGGTGCTGTGGGGACCCAGCCTCAGGCCAAGTGCCACGGACACTGCCAAACACCAAGCCCTTGGAGACAGAGGTGTCATTGCCCCCAGCTGAGGTGCTGCAGCACTACCTAAGGGCACCCCGATCCCCCTGGCACACAGTTCACAGCCAGCAGCTAGTCCATGGGAGATGAACAGGGGCCTGCTCCTGCCTCAGTTCAGGTCTGAAAAGCGTAAGCCAGCTCCAGAACTCCCGTGCAACTGTACCCTACCAGCTCCAGAACTCCCCGAGCAGCTGTACCCTACCGCCAGTCTGTTACTGTCACTCCCGTGGGGCCCAGAGCCTATAACCCTCTGCAGGTTGGTCTCAGAAACGAGCCACGCTATGTCCAGCTCTGTGCCTGTGCCCTGGGAGGTTCTGGCATAGAACTGGGGTGAGGGTCCACAGGAAAGAAGAGGAGGCCAGTCCAGGGACAAGGAAAGACATTGACAGAGGGGGAAAAGGAGAATGGAGACTGAGTGGGTGTGTCAGTCAGCTCAGCTCCCATAAGGTTGCAAAAGGCTTTTCCTAGCCTTAATCAGTACAGCTGGAATCGGCCGGGCAGCCTGGGAGTACCACTGGAGCCCTTCTCTACTGGGGGTCAGTATCATGGACCGGTCCCTTAGTACACGCCAGGATGTGGGTAGGGTGTTTCCAGAACTCTGGCCTTGCGGCACTCCAGGCCTTTGGGGAGGGGACTGGTGGCTTCTGACCTGGTTTTCTAAAATGGCTGCTTATGAGAATTCCTTTCCCACATGCCCCACGGACACACGTGTGTGTACCCTGGCTCCTCCTGACCCAGTTCTCATCCTGGAACCACCCCCTCCCCCCAGCCCTCCTTCATCCCTCATCTTCAACCCAGGTGCCTTGGATAGGCTGTTCCCTGACCCGCTGCAGCCGTGAATAGGGCTCCCAGGCTCCCGACTTGCTATGTGGTGCTCCCGGATCTCTCATTAATTTAACATTCTCCACAGAAGAATCTATATTTCTTCTCAGCAAACTGAAGCTGGTTTTAGCCGATCAATTCTTGCTTCCTCAAGTGTCGCAATCCATCTGCTTGCCCAACAGAGCTGGACTCATTCTCTGCAGGGCTTCCACTTGTTAAAATGATGCACTTAGCCCTCAATATCTGCATTTTCTTTCTTAATTGGTCTGATGGTCTCAAAGTCCACCTCTGTCCTTTTTTCAAAATTAAGACATTTATCCAAGTTCTCCTTGGAAATTCCAAATTGCTATCCAAAATTCCCTGGGTATTATTAAATTATAAATTCTAATTCATCTGGGCCTGGGGACTTGAAAGCACCAAAAACAATTAGAAATAGTCACGTTTGACAAATGTGTCCTATGTATCAACGTCTTTGAAGAAACTTTATTCACCTGTTTCTAGTTTCAAGATATTTTCCAATGAAGATGATGAAATCTAAACTAAAAGTGAGCAATTTTCTGTTATTAAATGATCAGCTTTGTTATGAAATGTTTTTAATTAGTTGGTTAATGCTATGTTGTTAAGTATTCAGCAGCTGCTTACCGCATGGGTACCTTTGTCTGCTGAGTTCATTATGGACGTGACTTAATTCTAATAATCTCACGAGGTAGAAATCATTACCTCTATTAAAAAGGACATGAAATGATCAAATTTCTATAGAGAAACAGAAATTAAGGCTCCCAGAGGTTAAGAAAATACCCATGCTTGTGTCCCTAGTGGGGGACAGAGGGTGAAGCACAGCCCCACTGCACTCTGCTGCCCCAGAATGAGCACCCATCCTGCGGCCCCACACTCATGTCTGCCCCCAGCACAAGGGGTCTCATCTCTGCCCCACGCCCATCTCTGCCCAAAGCCCATCTCTGCCCAAAGCCCATCTCTGCCCCATGCCCATCTCTGCCAGACAATCATCTCTGCCCCAGGCTCATCTCTGCCCCAGGCCCATCTCTGCCCCCAGCTCAAGTGCCGGTCTGCGCCTCTCCCCTTCTTGGCTTTTTCACAGTCTGTGAGGGTTGATTTTATGTGTCAACCTGACAGGAACCATGACTGGGTGTGTCTGCAAAGATGTTTCTGGATGAGATTAGCGTTTGGGTGGTCACCCTGCGTGCTGCAGATCCCTGCATGAAGCGTGGGGGCCATCTGACCCACAGGAGACCTGAGTAGGACAAAAGGTGGGTTAAGGGAGCATTGCTCTGTGTCCTGACGGCCTTCTGGCTGGGACTTTGGTTTTCTTCTGTAGTGTCATACAGGGTTCCCCCACTTGGGGATGGACAGGGAGGCCCCATTTTCTGGGCCTGGGTGAGCTCAGAAATCAGTCTCATCACAGTCAACTACCTCAAGGCACAAATAGGCCTCCCTTTTTGGGCAATTCCTCCTTGAGCAGGGAGCACACACCCTAACTCCTTGCCTGGGACAGGGAACACAAGGACTGCATTGCTGGCCTAATTTTATTATTATTTTAAGATTATTTTCTGCCTGAAGACCTCTGGCCAATTGTAACATATTTCCTCAGAACTCTCTATCCTGTGGGCAGAGAGTTCTGAGGAAATATGTTACAATTGGCCAGAGGATAGTAACAATCCTGCCCACAGGATAGTAAAAGCACATTTTTTTTTTTTTTTTTGAGACAGAGTCTCACTCTGTCACCCTCAATAGATTGCTGTGGCTTCATAGCTCACAGCAACCTCAGTCTCTTGGGTTCAAGAGATTCTGTTGCCTTAGCCTCCTCAGTAGCTGGGACTATGGGCACCCCCCTACAATGCCTGGCTATTTTTAGAGACGAGGTCTTGCTCTTGCTCAGGCTGGTCTGGAGCTCCTGAGCTCAAGCAATCCACCCACCTTGGCCTCCCAGAGAGCTGGGATTACAGGCGTGAGACATCATGCCCGGCTTCAAAAGCAGCATTTAAACTCCCAAGACTGAAGACCTGGGGGGGCTTCCCACTTGGGTTCCCCCCTCTGCTGCTGGATGTTCGTTCTCCCTCTTTTGCTAATCAATCTTTCTGTCCATCTTTTGCTGTCAATGAACTCTGTCCTGTTGCTTATCAGCATGGCCTGCGGTTTCATTCTTTGAACCCTGAGACAGAGGACTTGGCATAAAGAGAAATTCCGGCAACAGGCTGTGTGCTGTGGGCTCTCCTTGGCATCAGGCTTCGGGCTGGGACTGAACTACAATGCACATTACCTTGGACAGCAGCCTGCACTGCCAGTGTGGGACTTCTCAGCCTCCTGATGGCATGAGCCAGCTCCTTACCACAAATCTCTCTCTCTCTCTCTGTCTCTACCTCCCTGCCGGCCCATTTCTCTGGATCACCCTGACTAATGCTTGGTCCTTGGCACCGTCATCCTGTTTGGAACCTCGGCCTGGAATGCAGATCTAGAGTTCCGAGTTGTGTCACTTGGGAACTTGTTGGACATTTGCCGTTTACTTCCATCTTTCATAAACGCTCTGTTAAACTTTAGGATTACTAGCGGGCGATGTGTGTAACCGCATATGTTGTGATATATACCCTTCCATTTATCTCTATTTCACATTGATAGTGTAAGGACTTGTTTTGAATCCCTCATTTCTTTCAAACCATTTTCCCATCTTTAGATTCAAACAGGCACAGTTGTATATCTGGAGGTTTAGATGGAATTGCAGCTGTTTTTATCCAAAGTCAAGTGTGTCTGTGCTCAGAATTCCCTTGCTTAGTTTCCTGTTCAAGATCTCATCACTTTTTTCCTTTCCAACCTGTGCTTCTTTCACGGCAGAGTAGAATGACAATTTTTAAAATTCCTTTCTCTATTGACTGAGGGATGTAACTGACTTCAAGGCACATCAAGATTTATAAATTCTGTATTTTTTGTGTGTGTTTTTGGTCAAATGAGATTCTCAACAGTTTTCATACTCCACTGATGCCTATCTGTGGGTAGGGAAGGGGCTTGTTTTTCTTTCTTCTCCTTTTTGACTTGAATCTTGCTTTATAAAATCTCCCCTTTCATACTGTATTCTGTTACTTCTAAGTTTTTTCTAAAGGTACCGTGAAGTGCACCTTCTTCTTGACAGAAAGAAAGAGATAAATAGAGAAGAAGGGAAGGAAGGAGAGAAGAGAAGGAGGAAAGGAATGAAGAAAGATTACAAAATACACAGGGGAAATAAAAATTAAATCAGGAGCAGATTTTGATGCCACATTGCCTTCAACTTGTCAAAATAACATCTTTGTGTTCCACTTCATATTACTTTTCTTTAGGTTTTAATGCCTTGAGAGTCACAACTATTTATTTTAAGAGACTTTTATCTACTATTAGTATATCTTTTTTTTTTTTTAAGAGGCAAAATTTCACTTTGTTGCCCTTGGTAGAGTACTGTGGCATCACAGCTCACAGCAACCTCCAGCTCTTGGGCTTAGGCGATTCTTTTGCCTCTGCCTCCCAAGTAGCTGGGACTACGGGTGCCCACTACAACGTCCAGCTATTTTCTTTTGTTGCAATTTGGCTGGGGGTGGGTTTGAACCCAGTATATGGGGCTGGCGCCATGCTCACTGAGCCACAGGCACTGCCCATACTATTAGTATATCTTATAGAGAATTTATTCCTCAAGAAATATTTTTGGTTAATGGCATTAAATGAGAATGAAAAATATGTGTCCTTGTCCTCAATGATCTTCCTGAGGCAAAACAAGGTCCGCTTGACCTATAGTCAGGGCATCTGAGGGACATTCCTTATTACCTGGTACCCAGCTTCTGCTTAATGATCTATCAGGGTATTCTTTTTCTAATTTTAAAATTTATTTTTAATTTGTGTACACAATTCATGCTTCTTCTCCTTTTTTTTTTTTTTTAACTGAGGGGCACTCTGTTGCCCTTGGTAGAGTGCCATGGTGACATAGCTCACAGCAACTTCAAACTCTTGGGCTTGAGCATTCCTCTTGCCTCAGCCTCCCCAGTAGCTGGGACTATATGCACCTGCCACAATGCCTATCTGGTTTTTATCTTTTTCTTTTTTTTGGTAGGGATGAGACCTTGCTCTTGCTCAGGCTGTCTCAAACTCCTGAGATCAGGTGATCTGCCCACCTTGGCCTCCCAGAGTGCTAGGATTACAGGTATGAGCCACTGTGCCCAGCTCAATTCATGTTTTTTGATGGACAGTTCTATGGGTTTTGAATGCCTGGGCATGAGCCTATCACCATAAGCAAGATACAGAACTGTTGCACTCCCCAAAATTACCTGATGAGGCACTTTGGTTGTCAGCTCTTCTCCAAAGCCACCCCCTAATAGCTACTATTCTTATGGCGTTCTAACCATAAGATGATGGGCTTTGCTGAAATGCTGTACACATACGCATACACACGCACACATGTTCACATATATAGGACTTAATCTGACTTCTTCCACTTACCTTAATGTGTTCAAAATCCAGATGCCCTGTGTCCAGGATGTGAATGCGCTGTGTCCGGGATCCTTCCGCGCTGTGTCCGGGAACCATCCGCCCTGTGTCTGGGATCCGTCCGCCCTGTGTCGGGAATCCAACCGCCCTGCGTCCGGGAACCGTCCTCCCTGTGTCCCGGATCCTTCTGCCCTGTGTTCGGGATCCGCCCACCCTGTGTTTGGGATCCGTCTGCACTGTTAGACTCATCTGCAGCTCATTCCTCTCTCTTGCTGAGCAGTACGTCATTATGTGGCAAAACCACGGTGTGTTTGACTGCTCCTTGGTGAAGAAACATTAGGGTTTTTAAAAATTTCACTACTATGAATAAAACTATCAAACATATTTGTATATATGTATAAATTTAGGTGAACAAAAGTGTTCATTTCACCTGGGCAGTGGGATTGCTGGATGTATTGATTTCTGATGGTTGCCATAACAAATTACCACAAACTGGTCTCTTTAAATAACATAAATTTAATCTTTCACAGTTCTCTAGTCTAGAAGCCCCAAATTGGGCCAGGTAAGTTGGCTCACAACTGCAGTCCTGGCCCTCTGGGAGGCCACGGCAGGTAAAGTGCCTGAGCTCATGGTTGGAGACCAGTCTGAGGAAGAGCAAGACCCCTATCCCTGAAAATAGTTGGGCGCCATGGCGGGCACCTGTAGTTCCAGCTACTTGGGAGGCTGAGGCAGGAGAATCACCTGAGCCCAAGAGCTAGAGGTTGCCACGAGCTATGACACCATGGCACTCTACTGAGGGTGACATAATGAGACTGTCTGAAAAAAAATAGAAACCCCCAATCAAGCTGTCAGCGAGGCCGAATTGTTCCTTTCCTGTTCTAGCTTCCGCCAGCTGCCAGCTGCCTTGGCTTGTGGCCAGGTGGTTCTGATCTCTGCCTCCATCTTCGCCTTGCCTGTTCCTGTACCCATGCTCTCTGCATGGTCACATCCCACGCTGCAGGTTCCACTCTGACTCCAGCTGACAAAGGAGCACATTTACCCTGAGTGCATATAGCCCCCCTCTGATGCTTACTCACGGATTTGAGGGTGGGCGGGGGAGCTAAGGGTCACCGCAGGCAATAGAATATTTTCCTTACTACTGTTTTTTGAATCCTGTTACTTACTTTCTGGATTCTTGGTTATAAACAACAGAAATCAGTTCTTATTAAGGTAAGCAGGAGATTTTTTGTAAGGATGTTGGACGGAAAGTCTAGATTCCTGGACTTTGAAAAGGTGCAGTAACCAAGGGAGCAGGGGAACCTCAGTGACCTGCTTAGAACACTGTGGCCTCGGGCACCTGCAGGATAACAGGATTCTTGGCTCTGCCACCCTTGTCAGGACTATTCCTGCCTCAGCATCTTTGCATTATCCCTCCAGATTTAAAGTCCTAGGAAGGAACAACTAGGGAGTTGGGAAAGGCTTTGCCTGCCTGTCCTCCTTAGCTGCTCTTCTGGGTCATTGCATTCCTGCACATTTGGTTTCTTCTGAAGTGGGAAGTGTGTTTAAATTCTTTTTTAAATTTTTTTATTTTTCTTTTTTTTTTTTTGAGACAGAGCCTCAAGCTGTCCCCCTGGGTAGAGTGTCATGGCATAACAGCTCACAGCAACCTCCAACTCCTGGTCTCAAATGAGTCTCCGGCCTCAGCCTCCCAAGTAGTTGGGACCACAGGTGCCTGCCACAACTCCTGGCTATTGTTTGGTTGCAGCCGACACTGTTGTTTGGTGGCCCAGTCTGGATTCAGACCTGCCACCTTAGGTGTATGTGGCTGGTGCCTTAGCCACTTGGGCCACAGGCGCCAAGCCAGTGTGTTTAACTTCTGTGTAGTTAAAATGAAACAAAAACAAAAATCACAAATGTCTGCTACATATTCTACATACTTCCCAGAACAATTTTTTTCCAGTAGGGATGACTGAGTGTTATCTTTTCACTTTTAGCTCCGTAGAGGAGGAGTCTGCCTGCTTAATGTCTTTTTTTTAAAAATTAAGTCATATACACATAGATCATGAATACATTTATGCATTTGTAGGGTACAATATGTTGATTTTTTTATACAATCTGGAGCGCTTACATCAAACTAATTAGCATAGCTTTTGCCTCATATACTATGTGACTTGTACCCTGGCAATATGCTCCATAGGTGGTGTGGTCCCACCATTTACCCTCCCTTTATCAAACCTTTCCCCTTCCCTCCCTTTCCGCTACACTTCTCTCCTTCATCCTGGGCTATAGTTGTCTTAATGTCTTTAACCTCTGTCACTGCCATGGTTTGGAACAACGAGGAGGAACATAAAGTTGAAACTCACAGCACTATCTTGACTAGAACCTCTCACATTGCCCAGATTTGCTCACTAGTGCCTATTGCTCTGAGAGTCCTTGTTTGCTGGCTCAAAAGATCATAACAAAACTTGCCTTATAATTTTTAAAAACAAAATTTCTGCCAGCTGTGGTGGCTCATGCTTGTTATCCCAGCACCTTGGGAGGTGAACATGGAAGAATTCCTTGAGGCCAGGAGTTCAAGAAGAGCCTGGGTAACATATCAAGACCTGATCTCTACAAACAATAAGAAAAATTGGCCAGGCTGTTGTGACTTGCACAGCTGAGAAAGAAACTCGAGCTCCACTTGTTGCAATTAATAGAAATTTATTGCACCTGTGCAGGGGGCTGCTGCTTATGAAAAACAGTCAGCATCCAAGTAGGGAACAGACTGTCCTTTTATATTTTTGCACAGCTGAGCAAGCATGCTAATATAGAAGTGAGATGTGGCCAGTTAGCCCAGGGCAGGGTTATAGCTTGGGAGTTACAATTTGGGCAGTTTTCCACCATTGTTTGTCCACCAGGAACTTGAACTTGGAACTTTTCATGCTTCCTTGTTCTGAAGCCTATTCTCAGAATTAACTCTGGGGGAAGGAGGGGGCCTGGGAACGAGCTGGGAAGCCTGTTTCAAGGCATGGTGGTGGGCACGTGTGGTTCTAGCTACTTTGGAGGCTGAGACATGAAGATTACTTAAGTCTCGAAGTTTGAGGTTGCTGTGAGCTGTGATCATGCCACTGCACACAAGTTTAGGTGAAACAACAAACAAATGAACAAACAAACAACAATAAAGCCTCAATTTTTTAAAAGCCAGACCAGTGGCACAGGTATTTTAGACCATCCTCAGTAGTCATGTAATCTTTGACTGGGTCAGACCTCCAGTTCCACCTGAGACTCCCTTAGCCACCCATCTTCTTGCCCCTGTGGTTGCCACCCACCTGCACCACATTGTTTGTCCACTTTTACTACTTTGCATGGAGAGATGTGGTATTTGTCTTTCTGAGTGGCTGCCAATGGGCCAGATGACACTACCCAAGGGCTGAGAGAATCAACTCCCCTAGAGGTAAATGCTGGCTCTGGGAAAAGGAGGATGAATGGCAGCCTGGCACCAGCTTTCCCCTCCTTTCTCTCCCCCATGTGCTATTCTGAGATGTGACTGCTTTGGCAATGGGTCTGGGAAGCCAGAAGTGTGTGACGAGTGGATGTTCTGCTGCGCAGCGGCCCCACCGCTCAGATGCAGAATGAAGAGCAACAGCTCCTGCAGCAGCTGGGATGCCTCCCCTGATGATCTCCACTGGCCTCACTTTTCTTTTTACTTTGCCCTCATTGCCTTGGGCCTCCATTTCCCATACAAAATGTTAGCATCCTAATCCTTGCCTCTGGCTCTGCTTTCTAGAGGATCTGGAAGAATAAAACTCCAACTGCACTGCTTTATGTAGAGTGGGTTTTATGAGGTATGGGCAAGAACATGTTTAATTTTACGAACAAGTCTCAAATATCTCAGAACTTTGGACATCTTTCTTTGTTAAAAGAGATCATGATCTACTTTTAAAGTTATAAAGGAAATAGCTTTTCTAAAAATGCACTCAGATAATCAATGTCAGCATCTGTCTCTTTAAATAACTCAATACAGAGATGAGCCAGAAGCAGGCAATGAATTTTAAGCCAATGACTCCCAGTAAATTTACTCTGCTCCACAACTACTGTGTGGTCTATTGTGAGGTTTTATCCACATCCAACCTGCTCTGGAAAGAGAGAGTTTGCTTTCACTCTTAGCAGAGGTTCCAAACAAATTTAATCTTCTAGAACATATGGTTTTGATGCTATCAATTTGTAATTTGTACATCTGGGCAGCAAGGATTTATAAAGCTAACTTTCTGGTACAGTGTTCAGAGGCAGGGGGAAAGCTGAGATTCTGGTCCTATTAAATGGATCAAAAATAATATAAATGAGCATTAAGTGGCTGGAATGGGGACAGACAGGACAGTGGGCCCAGGAAAATGTGTTGCTTTTCCAATCCTTGTCCAACTTTTATTGGGACCCAAAAGCAGTTAGCAGATTGGTGTTTACTAATCACAGAGGTATATTAAGAATCATCTAGGAAGGCCAGGTGCAGTGGCTCACACCTATAATCCTAGCCCTGTGGGAGGCCTAGGTGGGTGCATTGCCTGAGTTCACAGGTTCAAGACCAGCCTGAGCCAGAGCAAGACCTCATATCTAAAAATAGCTTAGCATTATGGCAGTTGCCTGTAGTCCCAGTTACTCAGGAGGCTGAAGAAAGAGAATATCACTCAAGCCCAAGAGTTAGAGGCTGCTGTGAGCTATGAAGCCACAGCACTCTACCAATGATGACAAAATGAGACCCTGTCTAAAAAAAAAAGAAAGAATCATCTATACAGTAGTTTTTTTTTTTTTGAGACAGAGCCTCAAGCTATTCCCCTGGGTAGAGTGCCATGGCATGACAGCTCACAGCAACCTCCAACTCCTGGGCTCAAGAGAGTCTCCTGCCTCTGCCTCCCAAGTAGCTGGGACCACAGGCACCCCCCACAATGCCCAGCTATTTTTTTTTTTGGTTGCAGCCATAATTGTTGTTTGGCAAGGCCGGGCTGGATACAAACCCACCACCTTAGGTGTATGTGGCTGGTGCCTTAGCTACTTGAGCACTGAGCCAACTATACAGTAGTTATGCCTTCTCATAACAATTTTATCATTCTTGCACTCTCATATCTTAAGTCTAGACTGAAATATTAAATGAGGGACACTGGATCTTTAGAAAAATCATTGAACTTTGTTGACAACAGAATTTAAAATCATTTCACCTCGAAAAGGCTCTTGGAAGCTTCTATTTCTTTAGATCCTCTTGTACTTTTCACTACCACCGAATAATTTAATGAAAATCATACCAGCTTGTCCTACTCTCTGTTTTCTTTTGATCTTGTTTTCCTGAGAAGAGCATAAACCCCTTTAGTTTGTAGCCTTCATATGGAAGTGTGGGTGATTATATACTGGCTTTATAGTAGAGCTGAGTGCATTGGATACATTTCTTCCATTCTTCGAATACTTTACTAAAAATAATATGTTCCAGCTCCATCCATGTAAACATAAAGAGGTAAAGTCGCCATCTTTTTTTAAGGCTGCATAATATTCCATGGTATACATATACCACAATTTATTAATCCCTTCATGGATTGATGGGCACTTGGGCTTCTTCCATGACTTAGCAATTATGAATTGGGCTGCAATAAACACTCTGCTGCAAATATCTTTGTTATAAAGTGATTTTTGATCTTCTGTCTAAATACCTAGTAGAGGAATTGCAGGATGGAATGGCAGGCCTATTTTTGGATCCCTGAGGGGTGGGGGAGGGAAGGGGTGAGGATGGATGGATGGAGGGTAATTGGTTGGAACACACCTATGGTGCATTTTGTAAAGGTACCCTTGTAAGGGTACATGTCAAATCTACTAAGTATAGAGTATAAATGTCTTAACACAATAATTAAGAAAGTATGGTGAAGGCAATGTTAACCAGTTTATTGTATTTCAAATTGCATATAAAACCAGCACATTGTACCCTATAAAAGCATTATTGTACACAGCTATGATTGAATAAAAAAACAAAAAAATCCCTCTATAAGGCCATTGCCTCTATCTCTACATACCTTTGTGTTGTTAGGGCATGTAACAATCCTTGGGCACATAATAGATGCTTTGCAGCTACTTTATAGAGATGTTGTGAGGAGTTCACAAAGGAAGCCACGCAAAGTGCACTGGAACAGCAGCTGGCTTGTGATGAGTGCCCAGCAGGTGCTTGAGCACCTTGAGGCCCTCACTTATTTACAGTGTTTAACACAAAGCCTTCCAGGAAGGGTCAGGCTACTGGACAAGGCTTCCCAGGACTTGGGAAGGGGCTACTGGTTCATGTGGCATCTGATGAACTGGAGGGAACTAGTTATGAGTTAAAGTCATTAGGGGAGCCTGAAATGCCTGCAGCACACTCCTGCAGCACACAGCTGCAGCTCAGCCGTGAGGAGGAGCCCTGTGTGGTGATGGCTTGCTAGTTACCTATAGATCTGACTAGTAATGTTCAAATGTTTCTGTTAATCTCCATTCTGGAGGTGTTGCTTGTAGGTGATTTTTCTCTTCTTCACTAACAACATAAAAGGTTTCTATGCAGACTAAAACCACAGAGTTGTCATTTTCATTAACTTCCATGAAAAGACAGGTGTTTGCCTCAGCAGTGTGTTCTCCTCTGTGGCACATTGGTGATGTCCTCGTAGTTTGGAATTTTAAAATGGTTCTGCGTTATCACACAGCCAGTACTTGCACATCCTTTGATGGTAGTTTTCTCTTCTCAGATCCTCAGTGGGATACTGGAACCTCTTCTTACTCCCAAAACATGAAGAATTTTGGTGTTTCTCAGATCTGGCATACTGCATCAGTACTTGGGGCTTATCTGTAGGCCTCTTTCCTGTAGAACAGATGTCTTAACACAAGTGACTGTTAAAGGTTCTGAATGACCACCTGTAAAAGATGGTTTAACCCATTAAGGGGTAGAATGTTATGGAATATTAAGCATTTATTTGAAAGGATGTGGCAGGGCAGATCTGAATCCATTTGGAGGATTTTAAGCAAGTTTCAAGTTACTATTATAATCACATGCTATTTTTGCAAAATATAACACATACTAGCCTAAGGTGATCAGATTTTAACATTGGTAAAGTGGGACACCATTGGGGGGGTGGGGCCTGGGGGTCAGGGACTGACAACAATGCAAACTTTGATAAGCAGTTCTCGATAATCAGTTCTCAACAACTATTTGTTATTATTAAAGTTTAACATTATAAAATTAACAAAAATAATGTAAAATGCATATCCTGGTGAATAGCCACAGGGCAGCTGAAAACTATATATTCCCTTCCTGTTCTCCCATGTTCCCTAGCTTGTCGTGCATTCTTTCCAAAAATCGCGACTTTTTAAAAATGCCGCGGGACATGGGACAAATTGTTAAAAATCGGGACTGTCCCACCAAAAGTGGGACGTCTGGTCACCTTATACTAGCCTCCTCCCCTGCCCCCAGGGGACAGTAATCCCATCTACGAGCATCTGCATTTGAACATTCTTGTGTACCCCTGAGGAGAGAGGGGAAGGAGCCAACTGCACCCAGGCACTCATTGAGGAGAGGTGCAGGCTTCATCCATTTCCCTGTTCATGTACATTTGGACAAAATCATAACAAATGACATGCTTTTTATTTTTAGTTTTTGGGACAAGAGTCTTACTCTGTCACCCTTGGTAGAGTGCCATGGTGTCACAGCTCATAGCAACATCAAACTCCTGGGCTCACGTGATTCTCTTGCCTCTGCCTCCTGGGTAACTGGGACTACAGGCAACCACCATAACGCCTGGCTATTTTTAGAGATGGGGTCTCACTCTTGCTTAGGCTGGTCTCAAACCCATGAGCTCAGGCAATCTACCTGCCTCGGCCTCCCAGAGTGCTAGGATTACAGGTGTGAGCTGCTGCACCTGGCCTTGACATGCTTTATTTTTGTATTTTAGAAATCTTTTTTTTTTTTGAGACAAGCTCTCAGCTGTGTTCCCCAGGTTGGAGTGCAGTGGCATGATTATAATAGCTCATTGCAGCCTTGGACTCTTGGGCTCAAGCGATCCTTCTGTCTCAGCCTCCCTGTAGCTGGGATTGCAAGGTGCCCAATACCATGCCTGGCTAGTTTTTTCTTTGTAGAGATGGGCTGGTTACCCAGGTTTATCTGAAATTCCTGGTCTCAAGCAATCTTCCTGCTTTGGCCTCTGAAAGTGCTAAGATTACAGGCATGAGCTGCCAGGTGCAGCCCAGGAATCTATTAAATTGGATTAAAATGAGAAAATATGGTTCTAACTGAAAATAAAATCCTTGCCCTAGAGACTTCTATTTTTCCTCTTATTTCTATTATAAAATTAAAGCTTTCTCTTGAGACTGGGGGCAGGGGTCTTAATCCCCCAATGCCCTGTGTGTAATCTGGGTTCTTGAAAGTGGTCCAGCGTGGTGCAGGCACCTGCTGTGTGTTTCCCAGCTCCCCGTCGGTGTCTCCCTTCCAGGGCCTGAATTTTCCCTTTCTAAATTAACAATGAGGCTTCCTTTCCCCTCCTGATTCAGTTTAGCTCAGGTGAGAGTTGAAGGGGGTCTTGTGTCTTAGTCTATCACTCTTCCCTGGAGCAGGTGGAATCTCTCATTTCTGGAGATTGCCTCCATCAGTGTTTCCAATGTCAGACCCTCCTTCTTTAGTCTGTGTATTTGCCATGGGAAGTAGATTCAGGCAGCAAGTCCATGGTCACGTGATAAGGTGCCGCCCAGCCTTCCATCAAGGTGTCTGTGCAAATTGTGCTTTTTGCATCCTAATGTCCTCTTCTTCCTTAGTGACAGGCACCTCTCAGTTTTTAGCTGGACTCATTGCCATCAGCTTCTCTTGCAGTTGTGGGAAAGAAATTCTTATGTAGTGGGCAGCACCTGTGGCTAAAGGAGTAGGGTGCTGGCCCCATACACCAGAGGTGGTGAGTTCAAACCCAGCCCTGGCCAAAAACTGCAACAAAACAAAAATGAAAAGAGATCCTCATGGACCTGGCAAAAGTACAGCCATTTTGGGAAAAGAGGATGTAAAGCAGGTCAGAAACCAAACTGTATGATCACAGAAAATCCCTCCCTATCCCTTGGAATGGTTCAAGGCCATTATTGCTGGGAAACTGCAGAACAGTAACTTTTACTCTGGCCCTGGCTTGTAGCCAATTAAGGGAGTAACTTCTGGATTTGTCCCAGTGCGAAAATCAGTTTCTCTGAAGAAGGGATGACTGTCTCTGGGAGCCCTCCTCCTACATTCAACCCTTTTGATAAGGGATAATAAAAGACCCTTGAAAATGTGTGAAAGTAAACTGACTCCTGCTCAGACTGAACTCGAGCCTTTCTCTCTCCTCTCTCTGCTAATAAAGACTTTTCAGTCCCTGGGCTGACCTCTTCTGCTTCTTGTGAAATCTTCGCCTGTTCCCCTCAGCAGTTAGATGTGGCTATGTGAGTAGGTGTTGGCCACACTAAGCTAAATTACTGTGTGGAAAATTCTAGAAAGTCTTCTAAGTCAGGAG
>CAUYQV010053792.1:0-10160 GCA_963574575.1 Galagoides demidoff
ATTGCAGCCTAATTCATAATTGCCAGGTCATGGAAGAAGCCCAATTGCTTTGTATTTTTGGTCTCTGGCTGTACAGTATCACCTATGCACACAAGTTTTTCCTATTACCTCTTTTCAGGTAGTGGTTAAATATTTACCTTGGCTCAAATCTTTCCCTCTCCTGAACTCCAAATCTACATTTCTAATTGTCCACTGGATGCCCCTCAAGTACCTCAGACTCACCACGGCCAACACTGAAATCTTACCTACCCCCATTACTACCTAAATCTTGCTTCTTGTTTGTTTTCATTGCTCAAATTAGTGGTACTACCATTGACCTAGTTACTAAGCTACACATTTCAGAGTCATTCTTGTCTCTTCCATCTACTTTATCCCATATTTATTCTCTCACTGTGTACTGTTAGATTGTCATACTTAACATCCCTCTTCTCTTCAGCCCCACTGCTACCGCCTTACTTCAGGCACTTAATTGCCTTTCACAATTATGTCCTCCTAATCTATTCTCTTTATTCCCACCACAGCTATCTTTCAAAAATACACACCTGATCATGACACTTTACTGCTTTAAGTTCTCTATTGCCACCAGATAAAATGCAGACTTGGAACTGACCCTTGTTCTCCTGACTGGCTCTGTCTCCCTTCATTCTCTCACTCCCAACCTAGCCTAGGCATTACCAAGCTACTTAAGCATTCCTATCCTATGCCATGCATTCTTGCCTGTGTATATGCTGCCATGTTGTCCCCCTGTCTGAAAGGTCTTTTCATCCTGGTCAGTCTGGCAAACTAACATTAGTTGTCTCCTTCTCTCTAATTATCTTTTGTGCCTTTGTTGTACATGATAGGGATTTACACTGTTTTATTTATTGTTGGTTTATAGTCATTCATTTAAATGTTTGTCTCCCTTGTATTCCCAGTGTACATTATAGTGCCTCTTGTACAGTCACTTAGCAATTTTTGGCTAGGTGTTTGGATGAATTAATAAATTAATTAATCAATGTTCTTTGTCTTCACCTTGAGGAAATTTTCCTCTTTCTTCAAGGTTCAAGCTTCTCTGCCTTTTTCAAAAGCATATAGTGACTACACATTACTTTATAGCAGTATTTTTTTCCACTCTATTTTAATAACTTATTTGGTTTTAGTCATTCTGAATAGTCTTGAGTTCCTCAAAGACAAACGGAATTTCATCTTTGTATCTTTAGTATCTAGCACATAACTGGCACATAGGGGCACTCAATCAAGTGTTAAAATGAATATCTACCTTTGCCAAAATTGCCCAGGTTGAATAACTGTGCAGATTTTTACATCATTCTGAGTGTACAAAAATGGACCTAAGATGGGCAACTCCTTCATCTTAAGTTGAAATAATTTGTGTTAGTAAGATTAAATTGCTAGAGGAGATTGTTGTCAGATCTAGGACTGGAATGAGGAGAGCTGTCTTGTGTTTTTGAGCAGGAATTTAGAACCCCCCTTATTCTTATTTTTACCCTGCATCATGGATTCATTTTAATTTTCTTTTCCTTTTAAGTAAGCTTTCTTTGTTCTCTTGTACTTCATTATTTTCTTTTCTATTCCCCATAAGGAGTATAGATATTAGGAGAAGCCCAATATGACCAAGTTGTTTTTACCATAGGGATAGTACTTGACAATTCTTTATTAACCCAGCATGTTGTGTGAAGGATGCTCATGGTACTTTATGCTACTTATTTTCAAGGTAGTGATGGTAGAAAAGGCCAATGTCTTAGTTCATTGTTCTGATGGTTGGGACAGCACAGCACAAGTCTGCTCCTTGGCCAGCATTCTCCTAGATCCATTTTATAGGACATTCAAAGGACTTATGGTAAGAGAGCAAGTGACTATGTTTTACTTTGTGTGAATGAAATAAAATATTTAAAAAATTAAAATGAACTGTCAGGCAATTTTTATTTTTACCAGAATGAGGTCTAAATCTAACAAAAATAGCAGTTTTTCAATTTAGCATCTTTCCATTAAATGCAGTGTTTATGTTCTATATACTTTCTGTTGTACATTCAACATATTTCCTACCTATCAAAAGTAAGTTGTGTGTAAGAGGCTTCTGTAAGGTATGGGAAGAGCTCAAAAAGTTTGCAAAGATAAAAGTATGATTTTTAAACAGGTTGTCTGATGGGTACATCCTCTTTGACACACCAGTTATCTGAATATCAAACTCATGGTTTTTTGTTTGGGGGGGTTTTGCCTTGAATCTAAGGCTTCTTAGTTGATCTTTCTAAGACATACAACTCATAGTGACTTATTCTCATTTCTTTGGAAATGGTTTTGTTATTGGTATAAACCAAAATTTTGCCTTTAGATTCCTGTTTATCAAGGGTTGAATTTAATATGCTTATCAGTATTGCATTTATTTATGGCTCACTGGCTTGTCATACCAAAAGAAATGTGACACTAGATACAGAATCCAGAATAATTTCTCCTGAGAGCACCTGAAATTTGAAGGCAGCCTTTATAGATCTGTAAATGAAATCCAAGTAACTCACTTAGCTATCATTTAGGAAAATAATTTTATTTTATGACCATTTCAACTAAGTGTTCCAAAATTCTCATGTGCTGATTAATTTATTTTATGATTTTTACTAAGGCAAACTCTTCTTTTTATATAAAAATGAAGATCCTGATAGAGAAAGAATGGATATCCATGGGCCACAAGTTTTCCCAAAGGTAAAAATATCCTTATGTTGAAGGAGGAGAGTCCATTAGGATGAGTTTTATTAAAACTCAAGTATGTTCTTGTCTAGGGACAAATAGTAAGTGTCATTCCAGACATTATGCTAGGGCACTGAGACTACAAAAGTAACCGAAATATCATCTTTTGCCTTCAAGGATTACAATTAATTATATCATATTGTTAAATATTTCAGGGAAAAATTCATCACAGGCCACAGAGGGAAAAGTGCTTAAATTTCCATGAAGAGGTTAGGATAGGCTTCCAGGAGTAGGTAGAATGTAAGTATAATATTTGAAAGTAAATAGGAGTTTGATAGGGAGATCGGGAAGATGGAGATGACATTTAGATATAAGGACTAGTATTTAAGACAAGTGCACCTTTTAAACTTTTGTAAGAAAAAGAGACAGGTGGAGGTTTCTGTTTTTGTATTAAGGGGTGGGGACAAAGGCATACATTTATTATCTGCTATAAACCAGTCTCACTAAGGCTTTACCTATGTTTATCAGAACTATCATTAGATATTTGCCACCTAACAGTGTGTTGTACACTATATCAGACACTAAGTTGGTCCCAACGGCAAATGAAATGTGTGACAATTTTTACCATGTTATAATTCAGGTCTTTTTCTCCCTCATTAATGTGAATCTATTTAATTTTACATGATTGCCCGTCTCTAGCCACTTGGATCCATCCATCATTCTTTCTTCATCAGGAAATACCAGGGTACTCAATATGTCAAGTATTGAGAAGACTGAGTTGAATCAGATATGATCCCTGTCCCTTATTTTAAAGAAAAGGAAATCAGAAATGACAATATAGTATAATAAATGCTAAGACAAAGGAAAACATAAATAAAGGAACCTTACCCATTCTAGGACAAAGAAGGTTTCATGGAATAGGTGACATTTTAATTGAGCTTTAACGTAGAACTTATTTAGAAAGGGGGAAGACATTTCAAGACTGATAGGCATTAAACAGGATGACTTTAAACAGTGTTATGTATGATAATAAGATCTGTATTTTAGAAATATCCCTCTTGCAGCAATGTGGAAGACTGAAATTGAAGGCAACGGAATGAATTAGAAAGCTATCAGAATTAATAAAGACCTGAAAAAAAGGCAGTGACAATGGTATAGATACAAGGGTATTCAGGATGTACAACTGACAACCAGGAGATAAGAAAGAAAGTCTAGAAGAACTTGTAAGTTTCTGTCTTAGGTGGGTTTATCGAGATAAAGAGTACTGGATAGTATAGGGCAGATTTGCAGGGAAAGGTAGTTTCTGTTTGGGATTTATTTGGTTTTAGACATCCAAAAGATGTCCAGTAGGGAAACTATTTAGTACTAATCTGGAACTTATCAGTTCTGAATTAAACAGAGCTAGAGGTTTTAGTGTTATCTGCATGTAAGTGGTAGTTTAAACCATGGGTTCAGATAAGGTAACCCCCAAAATTATATGTAGAGGAAAAAGAGCCAATGTATGGGACAGAGCCATACATAACACCGACACCTGAAATTTTAGTGAAGAAAGGACTACATGAAGGTGGTGATCACAGAGTGGTTAGTGAGGTAAGAGTAAATCTAAGGATAGGAAAAGCAAAAAATAAGGGACAAAAATCTCAAGTGAATAGTCAGAAGTGTCATATGCTTCAGTATATCCTAATAATCAATTTTGACAATATGCAGATTTTAATGATCCTTAGTGATGACTGGCTGAGTAAAGTAGTGGAGGCAGAAGCAAAATGGCATGAATGGAGGCATGAGTGAGAGGTGAGGAAGTGGAATTTGAATATATCTATCTCTTCCTAAGACTTTTGGATGTGAAAGGGGTAGAAGAGAAGGGATGATATACCCAGATAGGGTTAGGGGTTTGAGGAAGAGTAGTATTTCAAGACATTAAAGATTTGAGCAATTTTTTGTGCTGAGGAGAAATATTGAATAAGATAAGGTTGAAGATATGAAAGAGACTGAGTTTTTGATAGAATAAGTCTTATAAACAGGTAGGAAAGGGTGAAAGCTTCAATTTAGTTGAAAAGATTAGCTTGCACAGTAAGTTAGATCCTCTTCTATGGAGACTTGGATGGAAAGACAAGCAGAGAAGGAACTAAAGTATTTCTCAGAGGCAGAAATTAGATAATTTTTTACTTGATGGCCTTCATCTTTTTCAGTGACACTGTAGACCAGGGGTGTGCAACCCACAGCCCGCAAGCCACTTGTGTCCCAGGATGGCTGTGAATGCAGCCCAATACAAAATCATGAACTTACTAGAAACATAATGAGAGTTTTTGGTAGAACTTGATTGCATGGTTCTTGATTGTGAACTTTGTAGACAATGTTCTGTTACGATGTCAGGTGAAATAAATATACCTATGCTCTCGCTCTTTGTACCCATCTGTGGCTTCAGTTTTATGGTGGTGCTGAGCTTCTAGTAAGTTATCTTCCAAGTACAGACAGTCAAATTGACACTATCAGATGTTGCATAGGTTCATGATGACTTGCCAAGGCATCAGTTATCAATAATACTTCAACCTACTATGGCAACATTAGGTGTTTAGTGTTATTTAGAAATCAGGTAAGCATGGTGGTACCTTACATATCACCTGACATGCCTTACCATTGGCCTTCTGCCTTGCCATGCATTGGCTGCAAAGATGCAGAAGGGCCCAAACCTTGCTTTCTATTTTTATGTCAATTTAAATAATAAAAGTAAATATACTCCCTTATTATTATTTTTTAAATTCCATCAATGTCTCTAAAGAAAACAGAACACCCCTCCCCCCCCAAAAAAAAGAAAACAAAGGAAGATTGCTCAACAAAAAAGTAAACAGATGACTACTTTTATGTCAAGGCAAATAGTAAGATGTTCTGCTTAATTCATAGGGAATTTATGAATATTTTTAAAGACTATAATTTGAAAAGGCATTATGCATAAATATACTGCCAAATTTAATGTGACTGTGTTGTAAGGACAAAACAGTCAAACTGAAAATTCTGTCTGCTCAATAAAATTTTGTTTTAAAAGTTACAGCTGAGATCAATTCCATTGTAAAAGCTAGTTACATGGTAGCATATTTCTTTCTTTCTTTCTTTCTTTATTTTGAGACAGAGTCTCACTTTGTCACCCTCAGTAGAGTGCCATGGTGTTATACCTCACAGCAACCTCCAACTCTTGGGTGTAAGTGATCCTCTTGCCTCAGCCTCCCGAGTAGCTGGGAATATAGGCATCCACCACAATGCCCAGCTATTTTTAGTGATGGGGGTCTGGCTCTTACTCAGGGTGGTCTGGAATTCCTGAGTTCAACCAATCCACCTGCCTTGGCCTCCCAGAGTGCTGGATTTACAGGCATGAACCACCGTGCCCAGCCAAGTGGTAGCATATTTAATAGCAAAAAATTAAAACCATTTCCCAATGGCTTGTTTATTAAGCAATGTATGGAAAGCATAGAAGATATAATTTTCCCTGAATAAAAGGGGGGATATTCCTAAAATTAGTTTGTCTCAACAGACTATAGCCAGGAGAATTGAAAAAATTGGAAGAAATATATTGAAAGAAGTTTGGAGAGTAAAACTGCTAATTTAAAATTGTATGATTTGGCAGTGGATGACAGCACTGATGTAACAAATATAGCTCAGTTTACCATTTTTATTAGAGTTATTGATGACATATATAATGTCATTGAGAAAGTCTCCTTTAGTGCCATTAAAAGGCACAACTAAATCAAGAAATTTATAAGAAGCAGTAAAAAAAATGTTAAAGCAATTTTCTTTGTCCACTGTCAACGTATCTGGTATAATTATTCATGGTGCACTGGTGATTATGGGTAAAAAGAGAAAAACTTGTAAAATTAATAGAAAACAATGCAGTTGCTTCCCAAAAGCCACATTGGATGAAGTATTATTGCATGTTACATCAAGAAAATTTATATGCAAAAGCTTTAAAAATGGATGTCATGCAAATCGCCTTTAAGACTATATTTGATAAGGACCAAGGGATTGAATCATTGTCAATTTCAGGAATTCCTTACATGTATAGATGGAAACTATGGCAGCATCATTTACTTTTCAGAAGTAAGATGGCTAAGTGAAGGCCAAATCTTGAAAAGATTTTATGATTTTTGACATGTTATCAGATTGTTTATGGTATCAAAAACCAAACTTGTGGCTTGGCACCTGTGGCTCAATCGGCTAAGGCGCCAGCCACGTACACCTAAGGTGGCGGGTTCGAATCCCCAGCCCGGCCCGCCAAACAACAATGATGGTTGCAACCAAAAAAAAAAAAAGAAAAAAAAATGGCCGGGCGTTGTGGCGGGCGCCTGTGGTCCCAGCTACTCGGGAGGCGGAGGCAGGAGACTCTCTTGAGCCCAAGAGTTGGAGGTTGCTATGAGCTGTGATGCCATGGCACTCTACCCAGGGGGATAGCTTGAGGCTCTGTCTCAAAAAAAAAAAAAAAAAAACCAAACTTGTGCCAGAACTTGGTGATAAGAACTGGCTTACAGATTTACCATTTTCGTGCATTTAACTGCTCATTTAAATGATTTAAATAAACATGGATCTTCAAGGTGAAAAGCGACAAATCAATACAGTGTTTCAAACCATAGTAGCATTCCACATCAGACTGGAATTATGACAAATTCAAATTAAGGTCAACAATTTTATGCTTTTTGACATGTATTGCTAAACACAGTCTTATGAATAGCAAAAAATATTAAGCTTTGCTTTTCAATTCAATAAAAGAATTTGAAAACAGATTTCAAGATTTCCAGGAAAATAATATTTTGGTACAATTGCACCTCCAATTTCAATCAATGTAAATATGTTACCAGGCTGCACACAGTGGCTCACACCTATAACCCCAGCACTTGGGAGGCCAAGGCAGGTGAATTGCCTGAGCTCACAGGTTTGAGATCAGCCTGAGCCAAAGTGAGGCCCCCATCTCTGAAAAATAGCAGGGCATTGTGGTGGGCACTTGTAGTCCCAGCTACTTGGCAGACTGAGACAAGAGAATTGCTTAAGCCCAGGAGTTTGAGGTTTTTGTGAGCTATGATACCATGGCACTCTACCAAGGGTGACAAAGCAAGACTCTGTCTTAAAAGAAAGAAAAAGTAAATATCTTACTTGCTAGTTTTCAAATGGAATGCATAGAACTGCAATATGACATAAGGAAAACTTTGATCATGTCTTTTTACTGGACTTAGGTCCTATCTTCTAAGAGAAAAATATCCCTTGCTTTACAATCATGTCTTATTTATGTCATCGCTTTTTGGCAGCAGCTAGATATGTGAGCAAGTATTTTCAAGAATGAAGTACATTAAGAGTAGAATTATAGCCAAATATAAGATGAGTACCTTGAGAACTCAGTGAGAATTGCATCTACTTCCATCAAAGCAGATATCAATGCATTAGTTTCTCAAATACAATGTTAAATATAAAACAAATTTTATGTTCCCTTTCCTTTTACTTTTATAATTAAAAATTCAAAAAAAGACATTTTATTACTTACATAAGGTATATTTTCTATATTAATGATGACAAACTTGGGACTTGTTCAGTGATATTAAAAGACTCTTAATGGACCACTTTATAATTAGGATTATTATGAGGACTTTTTTGCTTATCTTTGGTGACAGATATCATGAAAATTATGCACTGGCATTTTGGTTTTGTTCATCAGCTTTCATTTGTTTTTGTGTATTTAATGTGTGGCCCAAAACATCTCCTTTTCCCAATGTGTTTCAGAGAAGCCAAAAGGCTGGAGACCCTTGCTATACACACTGGTGTGAGGGAAGATAGGAAATGGGTTAGGATTTTCAGAATATAATTTACAATTTGCAAGAGCTATAAAAGTAATAGACAGATGGTGTGAAGAACATACATAAAGATTATTTGGGAGCAATTAAGTCCACAATGAATGTGTCACTTAAGTGGTGCTAATTTGTAT
Organism: Galagoides demidoff; assembly: GCA_963574575.1. NCBI lineage: Eukaryota > Metazoa > Chordata > Mammalia > Primates > Galagidae > Galagoides > Galagoides demidoff. Next base: position 8,639 of record CAUYQV010053792.1, read on the forward strand.
GGTTTTATAATTTTCTCAAGTATTATTTATCAGTCAGGATGTTGGAACAGAGGACATAGCTTTTTAGGCTGATTGATGGTTGATTTTGAAGAATAATGGCAAGAAAGGTCAGAAATTTGAAGACAATGGTAGAGAATTGTTGTAGGGACAAACTGTGAAGTATGGGTTGAATAAGGAAGAAAAGGAAGCCCATAGGAATCTGGCAGGTGAAGAGATCCTGACATGAGAGCTGGAGAATGTATGAAGATGACCATCCTTTGGAAATATTATATATGGTATTCAAAGGGGTTAAGATTTCAAAAGTGGAGTAAGAACTCATAGGTAATTTCAAGAACCAGCTTATAGCTGTGGATTTAGGAAACTGGAGTAAAGATCAGCAAAGATACTGGATTTGGGCTAGTTAAGCAACCTGTTAAGCTAGTATGGGTTATGTATATAACAGCAAAGGTAAGGACTTAAAACTGGAGTCTCATTCTTCTCTGGAGAAGTGACCCAGAGATTGGAAGAAGATAGCATTGTGAAAGGGGAAGGTAAATAAACAAAACAACCAATAATGGAAGTATTTTTAGGAGCATGAAAGGGATAGTAGTTTATAAGTAGCATAAGCAGCAGTAGGAGCCAAGAGAAAGCAGAAATCTGTCCTGTTTTATTTAGGGTTATGGTTATATAGAAAGTAAAATGTTTAATGTTCTTCTTTTGACTTGGTCTCCAAGGAGAGGTGGTATGACTGTGAGCCAGGTCACAGTTATATCAGAAGGTAGAAAACATTCATGTAGAAGCTGAGGATGCCTTTGGTTCTAGTGGAATAGTATTTCTAATAGATGTAAAGAGTTGGTGAAGAAGGCATTATGGGAAAGGAAACAAACAATTCTGGAATGAGGTTTCATTCATGCATTTAATAAATTTTTCTTAAATTTCTATTTTGTGCCAGGCACTCACTGTGCAGGTAACAACATAGATGTGGTCCTTTCTTACATAGTTAAACATGGTTGCCTAAATTAATTAAAATTAAATACAATTAAAAATTGAGTTCCTCAGATATACTACAAGTGCTTAATAGTGATTGCTATATTGGACAATACAACTATATAATATTTCCATCATTGCAGAAAGTTCTATAGGAAAGAGCTTATAAGAGAAAATAGACTATACAACCAAAGGGTTTATAGTCTGTATAACAGTGAAGAATACCAGTGGCTAAAAGGTCTACTGGGATTAACTAGCTTTGATATTTTGTCTGGCATTTTGCCATGAGGTGTTTCTTTGCCACTGCCAACAGAGACAAAAGATAACTTTGTTATAGCCTATCAGGGATTATATTCCAAACATTATAATCCCTGATGCTAACCAGTGTCTTTCTTTACACGTATTTTCATCTCTCAGGTGTGGCCACCTTTATAGAGACTCAAAAGTGGTGTCCCCTGTCTTCACCCAGTTCCTATATTGTATCTGGCAGTTAACAGAACAGTTTCGCTGTGCCTTTGAGTTTGATGAAGACTTCCTGCTGGAGATCCATGACCAC
>CAUYQV010053797.1:0-15418 GCA_963574575.1 Galagoides demidoff
CTGCAACCAAAAAATAGCCGGGTGTTGTGGTGGGCGCCTGTGGTCCCAGCTACTTGGGAGGCTGAGGCAGGAGACTCGCTTGAGCCCAGGAGTTGGAGGTTTCTGTGAGCTGTAATGCCAGGGCACTCTACCCGGGGGACAGCTTGCTCTGTCTGTCTGTCTCTCTCTCTCTCTCTCTCTCTCTATATATATATATATATTAAATGAAGTAGAGCTCTTAAGATATAGTTCTCTCATAGTAACTCTTATAGGTTACCACACTTTACTTTTTACTTCTTTGCTCTCCTTGATAAACTGGAATACATTTAAGCCTGCAAACAAGTGTCATTTGCCTCTCTTTACGCAAAGTATAGCCCTGTAACTGATACACAATACACAGTAAATAAATGTATGTTTAATTAATCCATGTTATCAAGTATCCAGACTCAAACTGTTTTTCAAAAAAAGCGTGCTGTTGAGCAATGCTTTTGAGGATTATCTCATTATTTGTATTCCATGGATTTAGGTTCTAGATTCATTCAATTCATTCCTTCATTCTTTTAAAATTTTCTTTCTCTTCAATTTACAATTACAGTTGCTCACAGTTATCTCCTATAATGTTAGGGGCATAATGTAAAGATTTGGGGAAAATAGGAAGAGAATCTGTAAGCCATGGTAGTTCCTTAGAATTTATCCTAAAGACACACTACTATGTCCCCAGCATTATCTTAGGCAGTAGAGATAACATCCATAAATAAGGCAAGGATAGTCTTTCCCCTCACGGAGTTTCGAGTTTAGGAGAGAAAGCAGGATCAATGCCTAAACTCCAAAAAGAAATACATGGTACAATGTGATCATTTAATATAGAAATTAAAATAATTTTAGCAGTAAAAATTTCTTGTTTAAGGGACTATAGAACAGTCAAATTTTTCCTATCATCCCCGGTCTTGTGCATTGTAAACTCTTACAATCTTTGCCCATTGTTCGATTTGTAGATTAATTTACTAAGATCACAATCTTAACAAAGATATAACTCTCTTAAATAGATTTTAGCATTAGCTCAAAACATAATTTTTACTTTTTAAAAGTATGGCATCAGTACATTTTACTATTACAACCGTTCAAAATCTCATCATGCATTTGGGTATTTAACAATTTACATCTTTCATAATGACTAATAGGTTAAATATTCTTACATGCTTGAGTTCTCAAGAATCAGACAAGAAGAGTATTAGATATTTGAGACGTACAACAGATGGCAGACATTGAAGGGAGAGATTTGGGGAAGAGAAAAGGTAGGAAGAGTCTTCAGAATGAAATGTTGGCATGCCTCCTATTAAAGAGGAGGCAGAAGGCAGAGTAATTGTGTTCAGAAGACTCCCAGACTGCAGCATAGTTCCAAGCAACTTTCAGCCAGGTCCCTGGGGGGTTGTCAGGCCAAAATCACTTGTTGAAGGAGTTTTTCAACTCACCAGCTAACCTCTCAGTAACCCCACTACGCTATGTCCTTGCAGCCCACATGGAGCTCAGGCTTGGTGAAAAGTTGGTGGAGAATCTGAAGGGTAGCAGCTAATGTCTTCATATCTGCAGCAGGAGATGGGCAAAATATATTTACATGACTTCTATTATACATAGATCTTTGTTGGCTCTCTTTTTGTTCTTGTGTGTCCCGAACCATAATTTGAATTGTTATTTTATATAATACTTGCTATATGAAGGATGTAAATATAGTTAAGGCTCATCATGTTGTTCCCAATTAAACAACATTCCTAGGAGGTAAAACATATATCATCACTGGATGGTAATGTTGTTATTATTAAGTTTAACTTCTAGGAATTTAAGAATCATAAAGTTATATTCAGATTTGATTGCAAAGCAGCGTTGATGTTATTGTTCTTGTTTTGACTGCTTTTAACCGCCTGGGGAGATTAGCAGGACCAGAAACTCAGCTCTTAGCATTTGGGCCCAGAAGTCCCATTTCCGCATGATACAGTATTTGCCTTTTCCTATTGCCTAACTAGGCTTAATGCCAGCCCTCTTTTGAAATTCCACTGGTCCCTACTCCTCCCATTCACTGTGCAGTCGTTCAGCACCTTGCCGGGGGCCGTGGTAGGAGAGCATATGGAGTGTCCCGCCTTGGGAACATTAGAAACAACAGCAACAGCAGGCCTGCTGGTGGGGAAGCAGCATCTTGTTTGTTAAAGTCAACCCTCTACCCACTGAAGCAGCCCCAGGCAGAGAAGCCACACAGTCAAGAAGGTTAGAAAACATGGAGTGTCCCAGACCTTCACCCAGATTGGCATTTCAGGCAGGAAGACAGCCTTTGCCTGGGGGAGGTCACTGCAGAGTTTGACAATTCTTGGTAATTAATCAACAGCTTCCGTGAAGGTATCAGGCTGTATCAAGAAGAGTGAATAAGGATAAAACTTTGCATGAGTATAGAGGAAACTAGATTTATTCTCCGCAAAGACGAGATCACAATGTCATCATTTCTCCAGAGGAACAAGTTCCTGCATCTACAAAGAAAATCGCTGTTCTTGTCATTGCGCTATCACGAATTTTAGGTATAGCTGGGAACATAGGTGGATCTCAGTTTTTTCTCCTGTGTAAAATGAAGCAGTGGAAATGAGATTGCTAAGAAGCCTTCCAGCTTTAATGCTCTGTGTGACTCAGCAAACCTTTCCCACCTCTAGTAGACAGAGGTCTCTTCCTTTCCTACCTACCGGAACTTAGAGGTCATTTGAATGAATTTGCCTATGTCTCCTCACTTTACCTCTTGCACTCAATTCTGCTAGATTCGTGATTATAAAGGAGCATTCAAATGTTTAAGGTAACAACGTTTCACTCCTCACATACCGTACTCTACATGCCCCTTATCTTCAGTATGTGCCAATTCTTGAACAAAATACTTTCCCCACAAGTTATTTTTTTCCCAACTTATCGATTCTTATTTATCGTTGGAGTCAATCAAATTAAACCATCTAGAAATTTCTTTGAAATCCATTCCATTTAGTGCCTTTCACATTCTATTTTCCTACATTAGTGTGTACATATTTTATATTAATACTTTCTTCATTTGGAGATTGCTCTATCCCCCTTCCTGTCTCTCCTCCTAAGTTAATGTATTTATTTAAATTTAATTCTATGACAGTGGTGGCAAAACTTTCCATACAACTTCTTGGGAAATATAGGAAGTAGTGATTTTGTTGTTTTTTTGGATGAATCATCCTGGTTCTCATGACAAGATACAATGTCAACCAGTTAATGTAAATGAATTAAGCTGTACTTTTTTTGTATATGCAAATCAATTCCCAGAATAATTCACTGTGACTAATGCCTACATTTCTATATCTGGGTATTCAGGTATAACTGATAATAGAAATCTGTCCAAAATAGGGTAGTGACGATTTTAGGCCATTTTGCTAGGATTTTTTTGCCTATTAAATAATTCAGACTTAGTAATTATATTTTTGAGAGATAATTATTTCTATTTCTTCTCTTAATAGTTATGCATCTATTCAGTCTTTGTTTTTAATTTTGAGCCAGTATTCATGAAAGAAAATTAGTAAAACTTTTGTAGAAAAAATATACATTTAAAAAGTGATCAAAAAAAGATTGCATGTAGAGATCTCCAATGTTTAACAAAATTCCTCCATATATTTACGGTCCCCTTACTACTCCTATTGTTAAATTCTGCTCTTGCTCTTATTTATCTTTAAATAAATTCATCAGAAGCTTTTCTACTTTTATAGTCTGTTGACAAAATAGAAATGATTTTAAGTGTAATTGTATCATTAGTTTTACATCCCACTTGTTTTACCTTTATGATTTTTCTTCCTTTCTACATTTTCTGGATTCCCTCTGTGGTTATTTTTTCTAGTAGAATTTTGAGCCCATATTACATGTCTGCTCTTTCTGTTCCCCCTTTCCCCAGCCCCACCTCACCCCACATGGGACATGGGAGAACCTGGGGTAGGCATTGGAGAAAACAAGTATTTGAGACTGTAGTATTGTCGTAATACTCCACAAAGCCCTAATAGAAGCAGTGTAAGTTATCATTCATTCACCACCTGAGGTCTCCTAAATGTTTACATTGAATTTGGGGAGGGGGGTAATTTGCACACTAATCATAATTTTACAGATGGAAAACATTGAATTTGAGAAGGCTGAATAGATATAAGTTCACATAACCAAATGGTGCTGTGGTTCAAATACTGTTTTAAAAAAATGTGCTGAAGATGAAAAAAGATGAATGCAAAAAAAGATATTTAGAGGTGAGCTGTGATAGAAATATATATGTAGAAAGCAACCGATAAGCCTGGAGATGGAGAGATACAGGAACAGAATCCCAAGACATGGTGAAGTTAGAGCATCTAGGATAATCCTTTTATACAACTGGCTATGTTGTACAAAGCTTCTTGCAGTGAGTCAATAGGTCAGCATAATGTTAGGGTCTTGAAATATTACCTAGTGACTATGACACTAAATTACTACATAGTTTGTGTTTACCAAGATTGACAGTTTACTGTCTTGTAATGCTAGAGAGTTTGTAAAAGCAAAGACAGGCAAATATATGGATTCATCAGATTTTACCACTCAGATATGTTTGCTAAATGTGGTATTAAGGGATAATTTTTTTTACTTTGTGATCTCGTAACAAGTTCTCTGGATGATGTTATCCTTAGAGTACTAGGAATACCTTCTTCAGAACTTTCTATGGTTCTAAACCTGCCTGCCTTATAATGTGTAAACATCAAGAACAGATAAGTTTCTAGATTCTACACATTACCGGAATGCACATATACTCACACACACACACACACACACACACACACTTGTTTTTTGATGTGGTTCAGGAACTTACTCCCCATATGCTCTATTCTCTGGCTTCCTAATGGTTCATTTTACGTTATGATGCCATTTCACACATGAATGAATTGGAACACATAAGAAATGATCTGCCCGCTGTGAATTCACTCCCAAATCCCTTCTCCTTACTTAGTCTCCATTCATTTGAGCCTCTATGACCATGTGCTGAAAAAACGATTCTTTTCACTGCTTGGTATTTACACTCTGTCTGCATATCTACTCTATCCCACCCTCAAAGAAAACATTTAGATTTAGTTCATAGTTCTAAAAGAGTATTTGCATTGTAGCTTTCCTCTTAACATTTGCAGAGAAAATGAGAGACAACTCATTCCCTAATGCTCCCATTTAAGTGTATTTGTGTAAAATTAATTGGAAAAAAATTAATATTGTATATGCTTCATTTATAGACCCAGGTGTTTGCTTAGCACTGAGGTGATACCATAAACATTTGCAAGAAGTCATGGTTTTTCAGCATATAGTCAGTGTGACACAAATATTCATTTTGTTTTCGTTTATTTGCTTTTATTTATTAATAAAATGGGTTTTGCTTGTCTACCTTTATACCTTTGTGCTTTCTCTTTGTGAATACAAAGCATCTAGCCTTGGTATTCATTCATAAGAAAATAAAACTCATGCACTTTGTATAAAGGAATCCATTGATGGATAAATAAGACATGGTCCCTATCCACATGGAGCTCATACTATGATGTGAAAGAGAGAGATTAAATAGGTAATTGTAGGTAAGGCTGTTGAGAACATGCTAGTCAGTTCTATAAACTTCGGTTTTAAGCAGACTATGGCACCATGGAAGACTTCTAGTGAAAAATGGTCTCAAAATTAAGACTTGATGATAAATTAGGCTCTTCCTAGCCTCCCTAAGAGAGACAGACAATTTTAACAGCCTATCTTTCAGGCAAGCAGACTACCTGCATGTCACCTCTCCTAAAGACTATCACTCGTAAGGAAAGGGGACTATTTCTCATGGTTTCTCTAGCCCAGTGCAATGCGAAGGTTGAGACGCGCAGAAGTTGAGTGGCAAGTCTACAGTATGAAGTTTCTTTTTTTTTCCATTTAAAATAAAGTTTAAGAACAAATATAATATCTCACTGTGATAACAAATATGAAGTTTCTCTTTCCATTTAAAAAAGTCTAAGAAAAAATTATAATATCTCACTATGATAACAAATAAATTGATTGTGAGCATGTAAGAAAAATCAGTAGGAATATTATGACTTACCTATGACATGTATTAATCAGTGGCTTCAACTAAATATGACAATTGAAGGGTTGTCAAACATTTTACTCCAGTAAAAAAAAAAAAAAAAAGTGCACAAAGAAGCATATTCCAGAACGTGGGCAGAACATGGGGCAGGTTCAAAGAACCATAGAAACAATGTATATGGCAGAATAGAGAGAGGGATCTAACCAGGTAGTGTACAGCAGATACTGCATTAAAGATTTTGGAGAATTTTTACTTGCTGGCTTATTTATTATTAAATTTTTGTAACTTCTTTTTGCCAAATTCCATTATTATCAGTCTGCCTTGGGAAAGGGAAAAAGAGTTTGATCAGACATCTAGAAAAAGCTCTTGCAAGTCTGTAAGTAGCCATGTAGAATGGACAGGATGCAATAAACTTAGAGATGAATATCTCCGCATTTAAAATGAGAGAAAGGTCCATTTCATGAAGAATAGACTAGTGAGATCACCATGACTTTATAGAACTTTTCTATAATTAGTCTCAATATCCATTAACTAGGCATTTGGAGGATAAATGGCAAAAATAACAATGACAAAGACAACAACAACAAAAGGAAACTGATTGCAGGGACTCAAACACAACTGGATGGAGTTGAAATTACAATAAAATTTATGGAGTACTGTCTCTGAGAAGTAACTGGGGAAACTCACAAGATCAAAGGATGAGCTGAAGAAATTGGAGCCTCAGGAGCTGAAGTGAATCAAATACTTCAAAGATCTTTGTTTCCATCAATGTCTCATCATTGTCTGTTCGTAGCTTCATTCTGCAGACAAGCTTTCTCCTTGTGCAGGGAAGACAGCTATTGTTAGCTCTAAAGTCTCATCCTCCAAGTTTAATCATCTCAGAGAAAAAAATAAAAACATTTTTTTCCAACTGTATAAATACAAGGGAAGGACTCAGACTGTACTTATTAGGCTGCCTACCCACGTTTTGGCCCTTATCACTGGTTCCAAGGGAATAAGATAAAATCAATGGATTAGGAGGTAACTGAAATTATTGATTTTTACTTTTAATTTTTCCTCTAGGATTACCAGATCACATTAATCACCCATGAATTGATACTCTGGAGTACTACTCAGTCATAAAAAAGAATGGAATAATGTCTTTTGCAGCAACCTGGATGGACCTGGTGACCATTTTCCTAAGTGAAGTATCTCAGGAATGGAAACATAAACACCACCTGTACTCACTAATAATTGGGAGCTAAATGATGGGCCCACATGGGCGTAAAGAGATGTAAAGGACAATGAAAACCAAGAAGGAGGGGTTGGAAGGAAATAGGGGCAAAAACTACTGGGTACAATGAACACTATTATGATGAGGGGCCCACTAAAAGCCCTAATATAAGTATGACACTTGGTGTCTATGTAACAAAAACATTTGTACAGCCTTCAGCCCCCCAAAATGAATTATCAGATAATAGTTTTTGGGGTAGATGTGCACTTTGTCCTGTAGGGGAAACTTAAGTTATCCACGGACTCCTTTCCCTGATATGTACTAAGACCAGTAGGGGTGACAGTGTATCTGGAGGATGGGGAAGAGAGGATGATTTGGAGATTTTGGGGAAAAAAAGCGGAATTTTAAAAACTCTTTGTTCATAATGGAGTGCTTGTTTTTTGAGAATTCCTTTCCTGGTTTTCCGTTTTCTTCCTCTTTTTAGTCGTGTATTTTCTCTTGGAAATCTGTGCAAATCCTGGCATATGGGACCTAGTTTTGCTTATGAGGCTGAATAAGAACAAATATGGGGTCCAAGAAAAAATAATCTTAATGGAGAATGGATAAGACTTTAGATGGACCAAAAGAATGTTTATAGTATATAGAGAGTAGACCAGTTCATCATGACAGACTGACAGTCCAGGAACACTTTGAGAACCAAATGCCCTTTATTTATGAGATTATTTTGTCAATAGTTCCCTATCTGAGCACACATATCTTTCTGAAATATAATACAGATAGGTAAACTGGTCATTTAATATTTTAGCTATTTATCATTTCTCTTTATCATTTCATAGAAACAGGGATTTATTAATATCAGTATTTCCAGAGAAGTTCTTAAATGGGTGTTGACCTCAGACACCACTATGTAACAATTATGAAATAGTGACTGATACCTATAAATTTAGTGGTCAGAATATGTGTCTGGAAGAGGTCAGGGACCCTCTTCCAGGTAAATTTAATAACAACTGAATTATTCTTATTTAATTCTAATTTTTTGTTTTAAACATATCTGCTTGCTCTGTGGAATGTATCTCACAAAACGTAGAACAGGAAAAAATGTCTCTTTATTTAAGAATAGCTTTATTGAGATATAAGTCACATACCCTAAGTCCATAAGTTTATCCATTTAAAGTGCATAATTCAATATTTTTAGCATATTCAATGATATGCATAGCCATCATCATAATCAATTTTAGATCATTGTCATTGCAATGGGAAATCTTTTTTTTGCAGGGGAGTAATTTTTAAATTTTATTTGCCTTTAAGAAGTTATTATTATTATTATTATTATTATTATTATTATTTAGAGACAGGATCTTATCACTTAGACAAGAGTGCAATTGTATAATCATAGCTCACTGAAGACTCAAACTGCTGGGCTCAAGTAATCCTCCTGCCTCAGCCTCCTAAGTAGCTGGGACTTCAGGTGAGCTACTGTGATTGGCTATTTTTTATTTTTTAATTTTTTGTAGGGATGGGGGTCTCTCTATGTTGCCCAAGGTGGTCTTCAATTCTTGGCCTTCCTGACTCGGGTTCCCAAAGTTTTGGTATTACAGCCATGAGCCACTATCCCTGGACCACCCTTGTCTTTTATTTCCCTCAGCATAACGTGCTCAAGGTTCATCCATGCTGTAGTGTGCAACAGCGATTTCTTCTTGTATAAGGCTGAATAATAACGCCGTGGTACGTATACACCACCATGTAGCTTATCCGTTATTCGGCCAGTGAGCATTTGGGTTGTATACACCTGTTGGTTATTGTGAATAGTGCTGCTATGAACATAGTTGTGCAAATATCTCTTCAAGATCCTGCTTTTAATTTGGGGGGTATAGGTGGAAGTGTCATATCATAGTTCTATTTTTAACTTTTTGAGAAATCACCATACCCCTTTCCATAGTGTTTACACCGTTTTACAATCCTATCAGCAGTGCACAAGAGTTCCACATTCAAAGTGGTGGGGCTTTTTGTTTATTTGATTGTTTGTTTTTTATCTTGCATTTATTTGATGACTAACGACATTGAGTACTTGTGCACATGTTTCTTTTTCAGTCAGATCTCCATTTCTATAAGGTGTCTCTTCTGGTCTTTTGTCAATTTTTCCAATCGCTTGTCCGGAAGAGTTCTTTGTTCATTCTAGATATGAGCTCCTTATTGGTGACGTATTTGTTCCAAACATCTTCCCCTACTCTATGGTATCCTGACTTGGTATCACAGGCTCGCCCCTGGCCCTGGGGCTGGGTCCAGAGGCTGCTGCTCCCACCGGACTCCCAGCCTCCTCATCTCCGCTCCCTTCCCGCTCAGGCAACGGAGGGTGCTGCGGAGGCGGCGGCTGGTGCTGATTCTGCTTCTTCTGTTTCCACAGTATGGCTGCAGCGTTAATTCCCGTGGTATTCGGAGGGTAGTAAAGAACCCGCAGGCTGGGATTCCGTTTCGGCTTCCAGAGAGGAGGTGGTGGCGGTGGGCAGTGAGGCTGAGGCTCCAGCCATTTCACTTCCAGGTTTGGGGGCCCTGGGCAGCGGCGACATTCTCCAGTAAGCTGTCTCTTTCCATCCCTGCCAGGCACGGCCGCAATCTCAAACTTTCCCTTTGCGCGTTCCTGGGTTCCCCTTCTTGTGCACTGTCATTTATGACCCGTAAGCCTTCCCCTTATTATCATTTCCACAAGAAATCTGGGTCGCAGCAGGTGCTCTTCAGACCCCACCAGCCCCTCAAAGCCTTTGACTGTGCCCCCACTGTAACGCAGCATCCTGGCTTCATCCTGGACACACAGTCTCGGCTTTACACATATTTTTCTTTTAATTGTACATTAATATGGGGGCACATGCGATTAGATTACACAGTTTGCTTTTGTGAGACTGAAGTGCAGGCGGTATTTGTGACCTTCCCCCGGGAAGTGTGCGGTACAGTGGTGCAGTGACCCGTTGGGTAGGACTTTCCCCACCCCTCCCCTCTCTCCGCCTTACATAAATCTAATCAGGTGTTTCTCCCGCGTGAGCATGTATTTGTTAGTGCTGCACTTGGTATAAATTAGAATCAGTAGGAAACCCTGCTTTCTTTTTTTTCCCCTGCTGAAGAAGATATTTTATTTCTCTCTTAGATGGCTGAGAGGATACATATGCAAAAACCTTTATCAGAGAGTTATTTTATTTTCATATGACTTCATGTTACTAATAAGTATCCTTTCACTTCACGTTGAAAAACTCTGGTTAGGAAGGTGCCTGTGGCTCAAAGGAGTAAAGGAGTAGGGTGCCGGCCCCATAAGCCGGAGGTGGTGGGTTCAAACCCAGCTCCAGCCAAAAACTGCAAAAAAAAAAAGAAAAAATAAATAAACTCTGGTTAGCATTTCTTGGCAGGTCTAGTGGTGATGAAATTCAGCTTTTGTTTGGGATAATCTTTATCTCTCCTTTATTTCTAAAGGACAACTTTTCAGATTAAGTTTTCTTAGTTGGAAGTTTTTTTTTTTTTTTTTTTAGTTTTGAGTTTTTTCCTTTCTCTCTTCTTTTTCTTTTAGCACACTGAATATATCATCTCCCCGTCCATCTCCTGGCTTGTAAGTATTCTGAGATATTTTCTAAAGCCTGCAGAGCTTCCCGGGTATGAGATGTTTCTTTTGTCTTGCCACTTTAAATGTTTTCTCTCTTTGATTTTTGACAGTTTTATTATAATGTGTCTAGGTTACGTTCTCTTGGAGATGTCTTTATGAGGACTGATGAGCACCATGTACTGTGGAGCACTCACGGAGCCAAGAACCTGACTATAGCTGTGCATGAGGCCAGGAACAGTGGTCAGCTCATTGGAAGGGTGGCTATACTGTCCCAGACAGGGTGCTCCCAGAGAGGTTGTGGAGCTTGGTCAGCAGCATAGGCTTGAACAGACCAGCTATAGAGCTAAGATCTAAAGTGGAGGTGGTCACAGAACAACCTCGGCTCTGGGATGGGGTTGGCAGGTCTAGTCCTAAAGAAGCACAGCTATAGCTCTTTCAGAGGTGGGGTAGAGCAGTGTTTCCCTCTTAGGGGTCCATGTCTGCTATGGCTGTTCCTTATGTCATTGATAAAAGGAGCCGGTGTCCTCCATGGAACAGACTGCTGGGGTAGGAGCTAACAAACATATGGGCTCCTCCACTGTGAAAGCTGTGGGAAGTTCATGGCTGCCATGGTGCTTCTGGAGTCCGCAGCAGCAGTGGTTACCAGGGTCATCCACAGAGTAGGTTTCTCAAGACTGTGATGGCACCCACCATATGGTTACCACAGATAACTGCTGCCTTTTTCTATCATCCCAGCTGTCTCCAGATGTCTCCACTAAACCCATCTCCTCAGCAATCTTGTATGTAATTGTTTTCCCTTTTATGCTTCACTGTGTTACTGAAGGTTCTTAAATGGACTCTTGAACCCTTCTAAGGCTATTTTCATTTATGGACATCTGTCTAATGGTTGTTTTTTATAGAACAAAAGCTGGTGACTCCTACCATGCTATGTTGCTGACATCATCTTGAAAACTCCATGTCCCTTACCTGTCACCCTTTTTTTCCTATCTGCTCATTCCCTAAGAAACCACTAATCTACTTTCTGTCTTACAGGTTTTCCTCTTCTGGACATTCCACATGAATGGATTCTTCCAACTGGCACAATGTTTTTGAGGTTCATTCACATTACAGCATGTGTTAATACTCATCTCAGTTCATCTCCTGTTGCTGATAACAGAATACCTGAAACTAGGTAATTTATGAAGAACTCTTAGAGTTATGGCGGCTGACTGAAAAGTCCAAAGTCAAGGGGCTGAGTCTGGTGACAGCCTCCTTTTCGGTGCAGACTCTATGCAGAACCCAGAGGCAGCACAGGGTATCATATCGTGAGGGGGCTGGGTATGCTAACCTGCTAGCACAGTTGTGTCCTCCTCTTTCTATAAAGCCATCATTTCCACTTTCATGGTAACGCCTGATCTATTCACGAAGAGCCCCCAAGGCCCAATCACTCCTCAAAGGCCTCACTTTCAGTATTATTATAGTGCAGATTACATTTCAGTATAACTTTTGTAGAAGAGAAATATTCAGAGCACAGTAGCACTTCATTGCTTTTTTATGGCCAAATACTACACCATTGTGTGTATATATCCATTTTGTTTATTCATTCATCTTTTAATGGACATTTGAGTTGTTTCCACTCTTTTGCATATTTTGAAAAATGTGGCATTAAACATATTCAAATGTTTGTGTGGCCATGTTTTCATTTATTCTGGGTGTATACTCAGGAGTAATATTATTGGGTCACATAGTAATTATGTGTTTCATTATTTGAACACCTGTCAAACTGTTTTGCAGAAGCTGCACCATTTTAGATTTGCAATAGCAGTTTTTAAGATTCTGGTTTCTCCATCTTCTAACACTTGTTTATTATTTACCTTTTTTATTTTAGTCATCCTAGTTTCTCAGTGGGCTTTGATTTGCATGTCCCTTACAGCCCATAATACTGAGCATCTTTTTGTTGCAGTTTTTGGCTGAGGCTGGGCCTGAACCCACCACCTCCAGCATATGGGGCCAGTGCTGTACTCCTCTGAGCCACAGGCACTGCCCATGTCTTTTTTTATATGATCCATTCCCATTTGTATATCTTCTTTAGAGAAATGTCTTAAGATCCTTAGCACAATTTTTAATTGAGTTATTTCTCTTGTTTTTTTAATTAATTGTAAATGTTCTTTGTGTACACTGGATATAAGCTCCTTGTCAGATATGTGATTTATAAATACAGAAGAGTCTCTAGTCCCAGCTACTCAGGAGGCTGAGGCAAGAGAATTGCTTAAGCCCAAGAGCTGGAGGTTGCTGTGAGCTGTGACGTCATGGTACTCTACTGAGGGTGACAAAGTGAGACACTATTTCTAAAAAATAAAAACAAACAAACGAACAAAAAATGTAAATACAGAAGAATCACCCAAGGGACTCTAAGAAACTGGTCACCATTTGGAAGTGGTCAACATAAGGAAATAGGCCTACTGTACTGATACATACTGGTGATAGCCAGTCTATGAAAGTTAGGTCAATTTAAGGAGGTGGTCAATGTAGAGAGGTGGTCACTTGTGGAAGTTCTACTGTATTCTCTTTTGTTTTTGTGGGTTGTTTTTTAATTTTTCTAATACTATGTTTCTATGTGTGAACATTGTCAATTTTGACAGAGTCCAATTTGTCTTTTTATTATAATTTATTGCTTGTGTTCTTGGTATCATTATCTAAGAGTTCATTGCAAAATATGATATCATAAAGGGTGGTACCTGTGGCTCAAAGGAGTAGGGCACCGGCCCCACATACCAGAGGTGGCAGGTTCAAACCCAGCCCTGGCCAAAACCTGCAAAATAAAAAAAAAAGATATTGTAAACGTTTACACCAAACTTTCCTTCTAAGAGTTTTATAGCTCAAACATTTAGCTCTTTGATACATTTGGGGTTAGTTTTGTATATTGTGTCCAAATTTACTCTGTTGCATGTGGCTATCAAGTTGCCCCAGCACCATTTATTATTTATTGAAAAGAGTATCATACCTCATTGAACAGACATGGCACCTTTGTTGAAAATCAGTTGAACAGTGATATATATGTTAATTTATGGAATCTTAATTTTATTTCGTTTTTCCATAAGTCCATCTTTATTCCAGTACCATCTTGTCTTGATAACTACTGGGGTAAATTTTGAAATTAGAACTTAGTGTGAGTCCACCAACTTTGTATTCTTTTTAAGATTATTGTTTTTCTGTTTCAAGATTGTATGTGTCTCTTTTTATCTCAAAGAAAGTAAAATGAAGTTGACATTGCAGAGCATATGGGCCTACAATGTTCCCTCTGGGAAATTAATAAACAGTTCAAAACAATATTTATCTTGTGTAGGCATTCCAGGAACTTATCTAAAGGCGACACCCCTCAGCAATACAAACTCTGGGGCTGAAAATAATTTAGGTAAATGTAACATTTCTATCTTCAAGCAGAAGCTCAGCAGAAGTATGGAAAATTCCGAAAATTGTCCTACCACTTGATGAGGAACAAATGAAGTTTGAGAAACTTCAGTGGCCTACTCTTCCCACGAGGATATGAACTCTATAACGATAGACTCAAAACTGTTGTAGGCGGCACTTTAGTTTCCACTATATGAGAGATATTCATTAAGTTGTTCTTGATTGTATGAGGCAGGAATTTGGGGACATAAAAGACAAAATACAGGATCAAAAAAGAAGGAAAAATCATGTTTAGTTTTGACTACGTTTAGAACACTAACAGGTATTAGATTGAGTCTAGAAGATTGTGGCCTAAATGACAGTATGATTGAAAGTCATGACAAATAAATGATGGGTGAAAGAAATGAAATATTCCCTTTTCTAAGTTATGAATAATAGTCGTCAATATAAAAAAAGTCTAGCTCTTGTGATTTGAATGCCCTTTTCTAGACAACTATTCTTATTTTGAATCACTAGAGTGACTTACCATGTAGAAGGTGAGAAGTAAAATATATAACACAGGCCAGACAGATTCTGACAGATTCTAAGTTTTGCTTGCCTCTTTTCAGAAGAAAATCAAATAGTCTTTATTATAGTCAGTCACTATGCCATCACCACATCTTCCTGTAACTTATTACATAAGTAAAACCAGTAGGTGTTCTTTTGTTACTTTTGACTTACGAGGTGTCTCGGTAAATTGTTGGTTTCTATTTAAATATGCATCATAAAGTATAATTCTCTTTTACCTAACTCTAGCTGAAATGAACAATTATCTTCTCTTCTAATATGTTAATATGGCAGCAAAATCGCACTAGATTGGACTTTTATCATTAAAGAGAAACCAAATAGAAACTATTAGGTGGAATATCCAAGAAGAATAATATGTAAGAGGAAAAATAACCATTAATGCAAAAAAAAAAAAAGAAAGAAAAATACATAAAATTAAGCCTTCTTAATTTTAATGTATTATCTGTGGAACAATTCCCAAAACAAGGCTCTAGGCTTAGAATGCTTTGCCTGTAAAAGTTTCAAGCACTGTAGTTATCGTCACCACGTTATATAAATTTCTCTCTCTTTGTTATGTATTATTTATTCCATGATATGAATATAAATAGTATGA